>LSSL01001467.1:13560-30726 GCA_001953115.1 Smittium mucronatum
GTTTTTTTTTTGTATCACGGAATTTTATAGTAAGATTACGCCATTAAAAACTATACTAAAAAATTATGAAAAAAAGAAAAGGTCGAATAGAAAAGACTATTATCCTAGCTACAATAAGCACCTCTGCCGGACTATCTGCTGCGTACCTAAGGAAAAAGGGTGCAATCTACCAACTGAAAGACCCCCCCCTCCCTGGCATTGCTTCAAGTAGGCTGGATGACTGAGGTTACATGTAGTCAATAATTAAGCTCTTTGTCAATGAAAAATAGCTCATTGAAGCTAATGAACTCCTAGTCAGAGCCTACTTCTAACAGGATTAATAAAATTAGGCTCTTACCCAAACATGGGTTTGATCGACATGGCTTTCCTAATAATAGCCGTTAGACGCTAAGATCCGTCTGTCTGTCGAACACTAGACTTGCGCACTAGAAGATGTTTCATTTGTACTAAAAAATCGGTTCATCATGTTCCTAAATTGTCCTTTTCCTGAATTGCAGTCTTCCGAATCGTTGTACGCTGTCTCCACTACTCCCAACCAAGAATAGTACAGCGCTGCGTGAAATTTTAGTTTGGCATACTTCGAAAAGTACACTATTAAGCCCCTAAACAATACAAGATATTTCACTCTTAGGGGTTCACTTTTAAATATTATAGTTATTTTATATCAACAAATAGTAAGATAAAAATCGATTAGATATATTTTGATATCACACTTTCGATAAAAATAGAATCTGAAATAAATCAAAGATATCCAGGGAATTCAAGAAATAAAACTCAAAAATTCATCGTTATCAATTTCTAAATAGATAGAGTTTCAAAATGAATTTTTGTATATAAATACTTCTATAAATATAAAACTAATATTCCAAAAAGAAAAAAAAAGCAGTAACATCTTTCTAAATACTGAAAATTTTCAATAAAATTAAAGGTGATAATAATATTTAAAAATTTTAAGATCGTGTAAAATAAAACTAGATTCAGAAGATACTAAAATTGAAATCAGATGAGTTTAATTGTTAAAGTGCAATTCCAAATACATACACAATAAATTAAGAAAATTAAATATTATTTTTTAAAAAACCCCCTGGATTAAAACATTGACATTATATATTGAAATATATCACTTTTTATTTTAAAATCCATAGAATATAATATCTATTTATACTTAAAAGAAAAATACATAGCGCTTGTCACATTCGCAGATTTTTACCTTGATTATACACCAAAATTTTCTGGATTAATCATCTGTAATATTAGAAGGATAGCTATTATAAAACACAAAGTTTTTCGGTTTCATATTGGAATCAAAAGAGAGGTAAGTTAAATATTAGTGATTTATTTTTAAAATTTAAATTCTGGAGAGACAGAATTTTAATAAAATTATGCAAGAACGTCATCTTACAATAAAATTCCGTGATACAAAAAAAAAAATTAAGCAAGAATGTTATTTATAGAAAATTATGATTTTCAAATCCTTAGAGAACTAGTTTCATTCTATTTGTATATATATTAAACTAAAATTTGGTTTATAAGATTAAAAAAATAATGTAAACATGAAAATCATCTGCATTCTGATATCTATAAAATCATGGTTAACTAGTGAAAAATGAGAAAAGCTTTTATTCGCCATCAGAAAATTAATTTTAATTTTTTAACTTATTATCCAAATGAGAGAATCGACTCAGAAGCTTTCAATATTCTCTTTATCAATAAAAAATTAGATGGAAATTTTTTTAAAACATAAAAGGGTAATTTATTAATTAGTAAAATCTGGGTAGTTAAAGTACTAGATACGCCTCTGTATATAATTAATTTTTTAAAGGAAAATAAGATCCTGAGTTTAGAATAAAGAAAAAATTTCATAAAATTTTAACGAAAGATATATGATTGATTCTAAAATGACGGAAACGAAGAGGATCAAAATATTTGGAGCACTCTGAATAAAATTAAAAATAGTAATTAATACTAAATATATTAATGGAAAAAATATTTTTTGTTTTCTATTGGGTTTTAAAACGAATTTTTTTTTTTCTGTATTCCATTTTGCAATAGAGCTGAAAAATAATGGAATAATAACCATAATTTTTTATATATCTTTTCAACCATATTAAAACGATTCATTTAATTCATTTATTCTGATTTTTCTGATTTATATATTCAAATAAATCAATACTAATGTGTTTCTGGTATCGTAAATTTATACCTAAAAAAAGTTTTTTTTTTCTCTCTTTTAAGTTTCAAAAATTTTGATATTAAAAGTTTTTAGTTTAATCTTAATCTCAACTTATTTTTTTTCAAATAGATGTTTTTTATGATTTCAGATTAGAAATATGAATAATTACCCAATTAATTATTTCTTATAAATAAATATATTCTATTAATAGCTAAAATTATATGAGTGATTATTGAAGTTTTTATTAAATATACTAAATCTTAATTATGGTTAGATAGATTTAAGAAAAATATTGATTATACCATAGTAAGAAAAATGCATACAATGAAGTATTAGTCTATACGTATTAATATTGACTTAATGAACAATTGATTAAATTTTGGCCGAGTTGCAGTGAGTATCATATCATATTTGCCTATTAAAATTGATATGACCAATAAAATAAGTATTAATTAGATGGCTAATTGGGAATGATTAAGATTAATAAACCCAGTAGCGGGATGGCTAACTTTCAGCCAATAAATAAAAACAAGTTCTACAAAATAATCAACTTTTTTTTTCACTGGCACTATTTATAATAATTTTTATAAGTTTTTATATGCTATTAATTATTTCTCTTTTCTAAATTCTAGATTTTAAATTTCAAATAAAATATGTTACTCCAATCAGTAACCAGGAATCAGACGTATTGATCAGGCCGATGAACAACCTAAACAAGCATCCGTCCAATGAAACCACCAGCAGCTCTATTGGCTAAGCGGTCCATTGGAAAAAAAATAATAGTTATTCTATTGGCTGAAATGGCTACTTCATTTCAGTATTATCCAATAACTCAACTAAGGAAATATTTACGAAAATCAATTTAGTATAAATAGCTAGTTTTTCTTAGATAGTTCTCTCCCTATTTGACTGAGCTTAATTTTTGACTATATAATTCTTATTAAATATATTCACGACCTTATTTACTTAACATTGGAGAAAACTTCCTTAAGTCTTTTTATTATTATTTTATTTTAATATTTCTGACTTACCTGTTAAAGTTTAAGCTGGCCAAATTTTCGATGCTAAACTCAGTTACTCTAGCTTCAAAGCTGAAAAAGACCAACTGCAGCAACGACTTGCGACTGCCTAGAGCCAATACATCCAGTTGATTTCCGAGAATTACTCTCTGAATAAGAAGGTCAAGAAACAGAACGAGGATATTGCAGCGCTCAAGGAAAAACTCGACACCGAGTTCAAGGTTCGGTCTGACCTCTACATGCACTACCGAGAGAATAAGTTGCAAACCGTCTCCCGCAGAAAGGATCTTGCACTCATCAAAACCGACTTTTATCGATGACAGGTCGAAAAAGCAAAAAAGTCCCGAGCTTCTTCAAATACACTACAGGTCCCACACCCTCCATTTTAAAGATTCCTGAACTCAATGTTTCTAATTTTGGATTCCAAATTTGGGTCAGCTTGGTAGTCGACTTGTTTTTTAACTACTCTAGGCCTACTGACTTCAACCAGATCATGATCGTTGTCGACTGGCTCAAGGAGGAAGCGCGCAGTTGGTACGATTCAGAGCCAGATTCCAGCACTGTCACCTGTCCTGCACCCAAAGACGCTATGCTCCATCAATACGGAGGAACTGATTCCATTTCAAATGTTTTAACTCCTGTTGCTTCAATGAAACTGACTGCACGCTCAGAATTCAGAATCCTTATTTTCCTTTGATCAACGACTCCGCCTTCAGTTCCAGGAATTGCAGTCAAAGTTATCCAGCATTACCTCATTCCAAGCTAGCAACAACAATAACGCCATGTATTTCTAAACTATCTCAGCGCCAATTTGACGAAAACTTCAATTATCTGGACCTCCTAACCTTCTTTCACTTGCCCACGCTCGCCTGGTGGGTTTCGACAGCACAACACGTTCCCTCACAGCCCAGGGAATACAACTACGAATAGGACCCAGTTTGACGAATATGTGAAAAACTAGATCTGCTTTACCTCAGAAAGAAAGGACACCTTCAAACAGTTTGTATACGTCGAAACTAAAGCTATCGATGTTTTAACGCAGTTGAGCCTACCGAAGGAACCAATGAAAAGCAACCTGGAAACGAAAAAGCATAGATATTGGTGCCACTATACGGTAATAAACCATTTAAAGACTCAAAATCCGCTTGATAAATCAATTAAATCCGTGTTTTTTCCCTTTCCTTTACATACCAACATTAAAATTATCAACGGTTCTGAACCTCGGGCTGTAGTATTCATCTCACAACTATCATTCTACAACCTACACAACAAGAAACTGACTATTACGCCTCTGAAGACGATGAATCTACATTTGCATGAGAATATCTGCGTCAAGCTATCATCAGCAATAAACAAAGTTTATGTTTCAATTCTGCTTGGCTATGGGTCGCAAATCACATCAATGACAACAGAGGCTGCAAAGTGATTTCAGATCCAACTAAATCTTATAAAAATTTGAGACTACGACTGGGCAACAGTTCCGCTTTGAAAACATTCAAAAAGCTTGTAACAGCCGATTTAAGCTTTTGAAACACTGTGTTATCAACCTTCTTTCGACTCATGAATTCGCAGCCATATGACATCATCCTCGGTGCTAACTTCATAGTCGCATCAAAAACCGCCTATGACCTAATTTCTATGACTATTCGACTCTCAAAGGGTAGTAAAACTCATATTTTCAAAATGATGCCAAGCGGCCTGAAAGCCACGGAGTGGGCGCCACTAGTTCTCGCTACCTCAGCTATCGAATATCTTCCCAAAGCCGATCGTGACATTTCTTCAATTTAGTGGGATTTCTCAAGCCTGTTTGATCCAACTTCAAAGGTCATCAAAACTGAATTTCCTTACCGACTACGACTCATAACCGACCAGCCAGTGTATGCGCAAATGAGATGATACACGCCCGAAGAAACACGAGTCCTTCGAGAAAACGTGAAATAAATGTACCAAGCGGGACATACACGGCATTCAACATCACCATATTCAGCCAACCCATCTGATTGCCCCTAAAGCCAATGGAACTCCTCGCGTGGTCATCAACTTCTGACAGCTCAACAAAATAACCATTCGTGACGAGTATCCCCTGATGAAAATATATATTATTCTCAATCAGCTGTTTGGCTGTCGAATCTGCTCAAAGCTCGGCGTCTTAAAAGCCTTTTATAAAATAACTCTGCATTCTGATTCAGTCGAAGCCTCTGTATTTTTGAAGCCAGACGGACAACACGAGTTCCTGGGAATGCCAAAGGGAATTTCGAACTCCCCAGCAAATTTCCTAAGAAAATCCACAGCAATTTATGGGAATGATTCAATTCTGGATACTGCGCCGCTTTTGTCGATGACATCTTGGTGTTTTTGAAAACACACAGCGAGCACATTGGACACCTACGCACAGTTCAGCAAAATTTGAATGATAAAGGGTTCAAACTGAACCAAAATAAATGTATTTTTGCCGTGCCAAAGGTTGGCATATTGGACTTCACAGTCAGCGATCATGGACAAGAAATTACCAACTACAAAATAACAGCATTTAAAGACTTTTCTTTTATAACCACAATTCCAACGCTCCGCCGCTTCCTGAAATGACCTCGTTCTGTCGCTCTTTTATTGACAATTCCACTGAGCTTGCTGCAACGCTGTACACTCTAAAGCAAAAAAAGATTGTTTTCAACTGGTACACAAACTGCGAAACGGCCTTTAAAAAGCTCAATATGGCCATGACTTCTGCGTCTATCTTTTCTTACCCAGACACATCAAAATCATATACTATGTACACGGATGCTTCAAACGTTAGAATTCGTGCTTCACTTCATCAAAAGCAATCCGACAATTCTGTTCGCCCAATAGAATATGCCAGCAAAAAACTGCTGTCAGCTGATCGAAACTACTGTGCCAGCGACAAAGAGGCATCAGCAATGATATATGGGTTCAGCAAATCCCACCATTACATTCATGGAACTTGTACTGAATTACTACAGACCATTACGCACTGATAACAGCTCTCAAGAACGAAGGTCCCAGAGGCCGCATTGCCACATGGAACTCAGCTCTACAATCCTACGACTTTGAAATCAAGAATTTAAAAGGGTTGGATAATGGGCTAACAGTAACTCTTATCCGCGATTTTTCGGACGAAAAATTCTAAAAATAAGTTTCTATTGCCAATTACGAAGATCCAAGGCCCACCAACACGAAAAATTAGACATCCTGGTAAACTCGATATACTCGCAAGCGATATACGCAGTTCAAACGACGCAAACGACTCAAATGATATATGCAAATCAAACGAAAAAAACGAAAACGACAACTAAAACAAGGAAATAGAAGCCTGAAAGTCTGATTTTTACGAGTTAGCTGAATCTAATTTCATCATAAATATTACTTCAAGAGAAAATGGCTTTAAATTCTTCTAATACCTCTCCTAATCAACTAAATTCAGAAAAATGCAGCTGTTAGACTCAAAGTGCATACAATCATTCGAACCAGTTAAAAGTGATTTAGTGTTTCCAAAACATACTGCTAAGAAATTGAAATATTACTGCACCAAAAACGATTTGGTCTACAAAATTTCAGACCCAGCAATGCTACGACGTTACGTTCCTGAATCTTTGGTGAAAGCCGTCATCTATAACCACCATAGAACACCAATGATTTCGCATCTGGAACATCAACGAACGCTTGAAAAAATCAGAGCAAATTTTTTCTTGTCCAATATGTCTCAAAATATATTTAAGTACATACAATCCTGCGAAACATGCCAACTCGCTAAGCATTCGAAACTGCATGAGCATGGGGATCTAAAATATATAATAGTATCAGAGCCGTTCGAAATGGTTTCAATAGACCATGCAGACCTATTCCAAGCGACTGAAAATTACAACCGCTACATTATCGTAATAATAGACTTTTTGATGAAGTGAGTAGATGCAGTAGCTGTTCCGTCCAAGTCTACTGAAAACATTAAATAGACTTGAAAAAGCGACTGATTGTGCCACATGGGTGCCCAGAGAAGATTCTAAGCGACTACAGAGCTTTCTTAATTTCGCAGCAAATGAAGATGTTCTGATACAAATATGGATCAAACAGGTGTTCAGCTCGCCATAACACCCTGAAACGAATGGTATTGCTGAATGACTCAAAAGCTTGCTCAAAATCATGATCAAAGCCTATTTTACCGAATATCAGAGAAATTGAGACCAATGCTTGGATATTCACGTCTTAGCATGCCACACAGCTTAACACGAAGTGCTTGGAATATCCCCTTTTGCAGCACTGTATGGGCGAAGGCCAACACTCCCAGCTAGCATTCTAAAGCCAACAAAGCCAAACACTCCTTTGAATATTCTCAGTTACGAACGACTACTGCAAGCAAAACTTCAGCCCATTCGAGCCACAATCAAGCCAATAACGAAATAGCAAAAGCTGCAATGAGAGTTAGGCACAAAACCGGGCACAGATCAACTATATAATAAAGTGTCTAATACGTTTTGTTAAATCGCAAAATAGCAAATGGTCTCAACTTGACTTTAGGATTAAGCACTGATACACTGGGCTGTTCAGAATTAAACGAAAGCTAGGGCTAGTAGGCTACATGTTAGAACACATTGAAGAAGATAGCTATTGTACAAAGACTACAACGCACAAAAATTGACTAAAGCCATACTGCAACAGAGACGACGAAAACTCGGATATGGGTGAGAAGGGTGATTTTACGCCAATCAGTATCCAGGAATCTGAAGTACTGATTAGGTCAATGAACAGCCTAAACCAGCACCGTTCCAATGACACCACCGGCAGTTATATTGGCTAAGTGGTTTATTTGATACAGAGGAATAGTTATTCTATTGAATGAAATGATTATTTTATTTCAGTATTATACAATAAATCAAACATGGAATTATTTACGATAATAAATTTAGTATAAATAGCTAGTTTTTCTTACATAGCTCTCTCTCTCTCTTTTACTGAGCATAATTTTTGACTATATATTTCTCAATATATTCACGATCTTATTTACTTAAAATTTAGTTATTTGTTATTTTTGAAATGATAATAAGACATTCTAGCCAATAGGTTTTATTCATGTCCCTAAATAATTCTACTCTTGTTTAATAACTTTTCAAGACATGTCATTCGATAGCTGGTGATCTTGGTTGTTCATCTGCTTAATTAGTATATCGATTTCTGGCTGCTATTAGTCGTAACACTGCCCTTAAGTAAGTATCATAGAAGCCTTTCCAACGCTCAATACAGCGCCATACCCGCTGAACACCACAACGACAAAAGGCTATTTCGAATTTATGTCAAAAACAGTATACTCTTCAATTTTGATCACAAACTTAATCTTAGAAGTTCTTTTTTTAAGCCATGCAAACCATTTATAACTATGGATTTATCTGTACTGGAAGAGTCAGGAAAAGACCAGACTTAGTAATTTTGAGTAAATCTGAGCCCGCACTACCAAATAATCCTGTTCCCCCTGACAAAATATTTAATCATTTCTCGCTTAGCAAATGCCCTTGCAACCGATGTTCACAAATCCCATTAAGTCTGCATCGCTTAACATTCTAAACCTGGCTTAAATGAAAAAATATGCTTTAAATTGGCCGAAAAAATTAAAAACCAGCTCTTGAACGTATATCTTGATTCTGGATCACAGATTACAAGTTTTTCTGAATCAGCAGCAATTCTATTAAAATTAGATTATAATATCTTTAAGTCTCTAAATCTCAGAATTGGAAAAAGTTCACATTCTGTAACAATCGAAAATATCAATATTGTTAAAATGAGTTTTGAGTTATTCAGACCCAGCAATTTTGTGTTATCCTATGATCAAATTTCATAGTTGAAGCTGAAGCTAACAATTTCATTGTAAAAATTACTGTAAACTTTGGGCAGAATAAAAAATCCGACTCTTTATCAATGATGACCTCTTGACTAAACGTAAATAAATGGACACCGTTTTCTCTTTTTGCTGGTGCTCTAGACTGCCTTCCCTCTGATGATCCCGATATTTCTGCAATATAGATGGATGTGCCAAGCTATTATATCCAATAACCTAATAATAAATACTGACTTCCCGCGCCAGCTTCGTATCACCGCTGGCCTGTTCTGTCGAGCTAGAACGCGTAGATACTCATCTGAAGAGACTAGAATGATCCGGGATCATATTAAAGAATTTTGCCTAGCATGGTATGCCAGACCTTTCTCTTCTCCCTATTCTGCGAATCCTGAAATAGTCTCAAAGACTGAAAGAAATGCTCATGTAGTTATATACTTTTGCTCTTTTAACAAAATAACTATCCGAAACGAATACCCTCTACCGAGGATCAATGTTATTATCAATCAACTATTTGGATGCTGCAATCATTCTAAGTTCTATATTATGAAAGCCTTCTGCCAGATCTCTCTACATCCAAATTCTATTGAAGCTTCAGCATTTTCTATTCTGGGTGGCTGTCATGAGCTCTTGGTGGCTCCACAAGGCATGTCGAATTCACCAGTAATCTTCCAGTTGAATATTAATCATACTTTTCCCGATTGCATTGACGCTGGATACCGCTCCGCTTTTACTGATGATACCTTGTTTAATTTAGGTCTAAAAATGAGCACAATCAGCATCTAAAAAATGTGATTCAGAAGCTAAATGAAAAATATTTCAAAGAATTGCTTATTCGCTGTCCTGAAAGTATAAATTTCGGATTCACCGTTTTAGCCACTGGAAAATAAATTTCACCGAACAAAATAGAAATAATGAAAAACTTGCCATGTCCGAATTCTGTTCCTACTGTACGCCGATTCCTTGGAGACAGTATCCTTTTGCAGAATATTCATTGATAAGTTCAAGGAGATAGCTGCCCCTCTCTACAAAATCCTGGAAAAAGATAGCACATTTAACTGGAATTCTGATTGTGAAACTGTGTTCCAAGCTCTGATTACCATCACGAAGACTGCTTCTGTGCTTGCTCAACTGATTAAACAAAATCATGCAAAATGTATACAGGAGCAAGAAAAATTGGAATCGGAGCTTCTCTGAAACAAATACAACCTGAAAACACAATTATACCAATATCTTACACAAGAAAAAAACTCGTTTCCGTCTAAATAAACTATTGCACTTCAGATAAAGAAGATTTGGCAGTAATTTATGGGTTTGAAAAATCCCACCATTACATACATGTAACTTGCACGTAATTACACACTAATAATCGTGCATTGATTTATGTTCTAAGCAATCCAGATCCTGAGGTGGTGATATTCAGGTGGAATTATATTCTGCAATCCTACGATTATATCATCAATCACATCAAAGGTTTAGAAAATGGACACACTTACGCTTTACCTCGGGACTTATAAAACAACGAATTTAGTGGTTTAAAAATCACTGCTGCGCAAAATAAAAGCCAAGTAATACCGAAAAAAAAATGTGCTGATTTGGAAAGCTGGATATTCTAGTTGATAGCTCTTCTGATAGCAAGTCTAATTCTGGTGTCTTTTCTAACTATTCCACTGATAAAAAATGACTTTAAACATACTTGTAATACTCCTGTTGAATATATTGCTCTAACCGTCTCTTCTCTGCCCAGTTCAAAAAAATAATAATAATGCAGCAAATAGACCCTAATACAAGAAAAATAATTGATTTTCTGAACAGAAGCATCTTAGCCAACATCAATTTGGACAATCAGTCAAAAAACTTCAAATTTATATATAAAACACTATAAAATACATCTCATCCTTTAAATAGTAAGCTCTATGCTTCAATGTTTTTGGTTAAAAGTATTCTATTACGTCATCATGACACTCCGATGATCTCGCATTTGGGACATAAATGAATTTTAGATAAGATTAAGCAGATCTTTTTCTGGCCGAAAATGAGCAGAAACATATTTGACTATTTTCAAACTTGCGGGACTTTTCAACTGAATAGGGATTCAAAAAAGCAATTTTCAGGAGAACTATAGCATATAATTGTTGCTGAAACATTCGAAATACTGTCAATTGAATTTTCTGAGCCTTTTCCAGAAACTGAATATGGAAGCAAGTGCATCCTTGTAATAACTGATCTACTCACTAGGTGGGTGTATTTTGTTGCCGTTACCAACAATTAAGCTGAAATCGCTGTAAATACTCCGGATAAACTTCTAATTTATATACATGGCAGTCCTTAAAAACTTCTTAGTGAAAATAGTACAGCATATATAATCCAACTCATGAATTTTTTCTGCAATAACTACGGAGCTAAAAAATTACTCTCCTCACCCCATCATTCCGAGACCAACGGGATGACTGAGCCCTTCAAAAGTACATTAAAAGCAATAACAAAAGCCTATACCATTATGGGCTGAAGAAAGGGGACGATCGATTGGAAATTTACCTGTACGCCTAAAGGGCGGCAAAAAATGAAACGCTTATATTGTCACCTTATGAAGCTCTCTTTGGTCGCAAACCAAAGTATCCTTCCATAATTTTAAATAAGCAAAATAAAATCGTTCCATTGAGTATTATTTTCTACGGAAAGCTTCTGAAATCCAAGCTTGAGCCGATTAGAGAAACTATAAAGTTAAAAAATAAAAAATCTAAAAAAGCTATGGAACTGCGATTTATTAGGCGGTATATAGAAATTCAATATGAAATTGATTAGTTTGTGCTACTGAAACGCCAAATTAAAAAACTGCTCAAGAATACTCTTGCGATTAGCACTGTGTACACCGATCAGTACAGAATAATCAAGATAATAGGTAGAGTCGGCTATCCATTGAAGCAAAATCACAAGGATGGATATTGGACTAAGTTCACTACTCGTGTAAGTAAACTGAAACCATATAACTATAGAACAGATGCTGACTCCAGATCTATGGAAGAGTTGATAATGTTTCGATTAGATAATCGTAATGTTTTATAAATCAATGTTGGTCAAAATAAATATTTATCCAGTGATATATTTCCGTGTCATTGGATATTTATAACATTAATTAATTGAGGATTGTTTTCTTATTGGCTGAATTAATTTTACATCAATTCAGCAATGACTAATCATGGTTAATGATGATTTTTGTAGATTAATAAATTTTATTAGAAATTTTTAGTTTTTAGTTTTTGGACTATATTCCTTTGAAATAAATCAGATTAACAATACTTTCCGGATATATTTATTAAATCTGAATAAATGTAAAACTTATAAGTTTTATTCTTTCATGTAATGAAATTAATATAAACTCCTAGAAGAGGTGATTATTAAAGCATATATATAAATATTATCAATACACTGATCATTGAATACTTACTTTTTCGGTAATGAAAATATATTTTTAAAGTATAAACTCTCTGATACAATAAAATTCCTTTAGATCAAAATCATGAACAGAATTAAAATGATATTTTATTAATAGCTCATTAGTGAGGACAATTTAAAGCGTTAAAGCATATGAAATACTGAAAAGGGTTTAAAATTAAGTATTCATCTCCTCAATGTAACTTTAGGCTTTCATAATACTATAATATCCTCATAATTGTTTATTCGCTAGAATTATCAATTTTTCCAAAGTTGTTAAAGGTACATTGTAAAAAATTTTATCTCTTTTTTCTAGTAAATTTACCTTTTTTGAAGTTATATTTTCCAAAAAAACCTAGAAACTATCTTTGATTAAATATTTCACTGGTTTTTTTCTCTTTTTATAATAAATTGGTTGAATTTATCTTTTAAAAAAAGCCTGATATAAGAATTTTGGTATTCTGGGTGGAGATTTGGTATCCTGTATTTAAAAAATATTTTTGCTGTGTCCTTAAAAATTTCGTATTTCATCTCTTATGAAACATTTTTTTCATTTAATAATTTAATTAAATGATTATAATTTTTTTTTCCAATTAAAAATTTTTAATATTATTTAGTAACTGAAAACTTGCTATATTCTTATAAGCGTTTATTTTTAGATTTTTGTGGTCTAAAAAGCCCCGTAACATAAAATTTGATATTTATAAACAAATGAAGTTTTCGATAACACCATTCAAGTAGTTTAGTAAAACATTTTTTATATTGATTGTGATATATTTTTCAGACATTTTCAAAATGTAATAGTGTTAGGGGATTATTTAAATATCGATTATTAATAATATTTCATACCATTTAATTTATGTATTTATACCTCCTAAAGCTTCGAATACAAAAAAGAAGATTATAATTTATTTTAAGCTTTAAACCCCCCCCCCCAAAAAATAGCATAATATGACGAATAATATGCTTTAATTATTTTCTGCAAGTGTATTGATTAGTACATAACAAATTTATCCAAAATAATTTATAGATTTTTTTTATTATGTACATTTTTTTGGTCTAACGTTATTTGAATCATTTTATAGTCAGTTCATTTTTTTCTTTTGTTTTTAATAATAAAAAAATGTCAATGTGGATTGAGATTATATCTATGAAATTCTATTTAGGAGTTATCTTGGAACTGTGATCTTTAAAATTAACTGTATAACTTTCATTAAAAATAAAAAATTTTGAAAATCCTAAAACTGAATTCATTATCCTGATCGACAATAAATTTTGTAATATCAAAGTTATGATTTACTCAAAATAAACTTTAAATTTGAATTTTTAATATTGATTTTTAATTACTCGCAAAAAATTTCCATAATATCCAAAAATTTTGAGTTGATAGACCCAGGCTTGAAAATGACTATTAATTTCTAAAACTTTTTAAAAAATAACAATTGTTTTTTTTTCTTCATTATTTTAGTACAAATATTTACATGAATTGGGTTTTTTTCTTTTTTTATGTATATAAATAATATTTCTCGGGTTGAAGAGGAAAATAATCCAGATTTATTATTAAAGTTATGTTAAATAAGATATAGTAATCTGCGGTGCAATGATTTTCAGGGTAATAATTTGAGCATGTGGTCTATACCATAGCCTCTAAATCCCAAAATGCGTATAATTTGTATTCCAGGTTTTATATCAACATTTTAGTAAGGGTTTTTTCGTTTCTGCAATAAAATTCATTTTTTCCGAAGCAAGATATGAGTTAGATCGCCTAATCTCTTTACCGCTTTTCGGAATTTTCTGGGGTTCTATATTATATTATATTTAATAAAAATAAGCTTAAGGTGAAAAAAAGATATTATTAGGATTAATTTCAGAACAAGAGTTGCTTTAATGGTAAAAAATGAGAGAAAATTTCTTATCATAGTTGAACAAGTGGTTCTTTTATAAAAAAATTTGATGAATCAATGCCATGCCTTATTTTCATTATATTTTAGAAACTTGAATCAATTTCTATTAGAGATGCAGTTTGTTAACAATCAGATAATTCTATCTCGCTTAGATTTTATTAGAAATACTGAATGTGTATTTTATATGCTTTATAATTTTTATTTTGAGATTTAAGACAGATTCATCAGAACTTTTATCCAGAATCCCAAAGAAATTGAAAATCAAAGGATTATACTTATTTTATGAAACTCAATTGATATGTGATTGAACCAAAAATTATAAGAAAATTGAGAAATAGATTAATTTTTTTTATTAAGGCTTAAAAGTATACTTTTTTATTCATACTGGATATATTAATAATAAAAAATAATAACTAAACTGTTTTCTTTAGATGAATATTAAAAAAATAACTGGTTTCAGTTAAAGGGATGTTTTTTTTGGTAGGAGGAGATTATTTTTAAGTTAATAAAAAGCTCTAAAAAATAATTTAAAAAAAATAAAATAAATTCACACAACTCCCCTATGCTGTACTAGCAGCTCCATAACTCGAGTGCATCAGTTCAAGGGAGCTTGCTAATCACTTAAACTCTGTAGCTGACTTAAAGTATATTTAGTCCCCCCCCCTCCCCTAAAGAGTTTTCCAACTATCCCCAACCGGGACTCATTGAAATTAGAAAGATTATTTTTTATGTCTGAGCGGATCGGTACAGGTATGAATCAGCCGATCGTCTCGTTTCGCTGACTATCCCATCGATAGCAATTTAATTCGATGTAGTCGACATTTCCTGGCACATCAATTTTGTACAAGGGCCAACCTTTTTTAAAATTTTCGACTAAAAATTTCATATTTAATAATCGCTGAACGGTCCGGAAGGTCCCCACTCGCATTTTCCCGATGTCCTGGAGGCCAAGTTTCAGGTCAGGGTACAGCAGTTGAAGATTCATCCAGTTTCATTTTCCGCCGATTTTCCGATCCACCTTCCACTGGTGGATTTTAGACCTGTTATTTTTATTTTTCCTGTCGACTATGGTGATGGTTGTTTCATCTTTTGAATTTTGAACACAAATTTTTTTTATTCATCTTGCACATCCGGTCACCCAGGTGGCCATTCTGGCATTGATGGGCGACTTGATGAGATCAGCTATCCAAGTTTTTAAAGTTGGCTATTTGTGATATGCCCACTCTCGAGCAGTGCTGGTTTTTAAGAAGACATATTTTATCCCCAGCTCGGCTCTGATCCGCTCCATGGCGGCAGACTTACCAACATTGGCAATCAGTCTGATCGCTTTGTCGATTTCGGCCTGGATTGGCTTGACTCTGGCTTCGCTCATGCCAAAGGTCTCTCCTCCGTAACAGCCAATAGGCATCAGAACCGAATTTATGAATTTAATTTTTAGGCATACAGGTACGTCACTACGTTTCAAGAAGCTATAAGCAGATTAGAATGCCTTTCTGGCTTTTGATTTGTTGTTTTTGATGGTCCCAGACACGTCCCATTTATAGTTCATAATACAGTCCAAATATGTGTACTGACCAGTTTTTGGGATATTTTGGTCTTGCAATATCAGATAGTACGATTGGAGACCGGCGACATTAATCTAACCGCACTTGGATGCATTCACGTTCATTTCATATGTGTTCGATATATCAGTAATTTGATTTAAATGCTATTTGCATATCAGCCTCTGATTCTGCCAATAGGACGGCGTCGTCGGCAAAAAGCAGCCCAGGTATTCTAGAGGTGATTCCAGGGAAACGTACACCAATAATGCGTTTGAAAAGATCTTTAATATAAAAATAGAAGAGTATTGGCGAATCTGGGCAGCCTTGTTGTAGTCCACACATATAGTCAGTAGTTTTAGATACAGAATATCCTATCCTAACAGCTATTTCATGGGATCTATGCAGACCTCAGATAGCGTTGAATAACTTTCCTCCGATCCCAATGGCTTTCATTCTGTACAGCAGTGCTATGTGGGGCGCTCAGTCTTGGGCTTTTTTATAATCGATATAGCATATGTAGTTTTTTATTTAGATTCGTCGTCAAATTTTGTAAAGGGTGGTTGTCTGAGCAGCGATCTCTTCGAAATTTCGGAATCCAGCCTGTTATTTGACTAAAATTTCATATTTTTTATCGATATGGCCCACATTTTTAGCCTTTATTATAGATAATAGTTTCGAAAGAGTTGGAATCAGTGAAATTCCCAGATAATTATCGGGGAACCTCATATCAAACTTTTTGGATTGGAACTAATATACTAGTATCTATATTAGTCAGCATTTCCCCAGAGTCTTACATTAAATTGATAATTTTGAAATAATTTTTGACATTTTTGACTCGGGAACTTTCTCTGAAACCAAAAGTTTCCATACCTCAATAGGCACCCCATTAGCGCCTAGGGTCTTTGTATTTGGTGTATCATATAGCGCTGTAGTAATATCAGTCCATCTGATATTATAGTCGCACTCTGAGAAGTATTCACAATCGGTGATAATCAATTATTCACAAATATTAGTACTGAGGCTATCCCCATTAGTTTCATTGGCTAAATCACCGAAATATTATTCAAAATTTCAAGCTTTTTAATTTTTAAGTATTTTATTTTGTACCACAGAATTTGATTTTAAGATAACGTCATTAAAAACAATACTAAAAAAATATGAAAAAAATAAAAAGACGTGTAGAAAATACTATTATCCTAACTACAATAAGCTTTTCTGTAGGACTACCGGCTGCGTACCTACGGGAAAATGG
>LSSL01001468.1:0-10041 GCA_001953115.1 Smittium mucronatum
GATCTCAGCTTCTAACAGCTATTTGTAGGAAAGCCATGTAGATCAAACCCACTTTTGGATAGGAGTCTAACTTTATCAATCATGTTAGATTTGGACTCTGAATAGGAGCTCAGTAACTTCAAAGAACGATATTTCGTTGAAAAAGAGCTTAATTCTTGACTGCAAGTAGCCTCTCAGTCATACAACTACTTGAATAAATTCCAGGGGGGCCTTTTGGTAAGTGGATTCCATCCATTTCCCGTAGGTATGCGGCCGGTAGTCCGGATGAGGGACTTATTGTAGTTAGGATAATAGTCTTTTCTATATGAATTTTCTTTTTTTCATATTTTTTTATTATGTTTTTTAATGAAGTTATCTTACAATAAAATTCCGTGATGCAAAAAAAACAAAGAAAGTGTGGTTTTTTATCCAAATAAATAATTTTTATTATTTATAGATCACAATTTCTAATGTGCTTTCCGAAAATCTTTTTTCCTACATCAATTTTTAGTTTGACGCATTAAAATCATATAAAATTTCAAATTCAATTTTTAATTTATATTTATCTTATCAAAAAAAAGATTTTAATAGTTTTATTTAAATATAATTTTGATATTAGGTATTTATTATTTTCATGATTGATGGTCAATGCGTTTTTCGAAAGAAAACAATCACATTTTATTAATTTTATGGATTCTTAGTTTTGATTTAATTTTAAGTTTTTAGGAACAATATTTTTTGATCATCCCCTTGTTTTTTTTCCTACATCCACTTAATGTTTTATAGTCTTATAACCTCATTTATACCATTGATATTATTGATTTTAATATATTATTATAATTTCTTTTAACATGTGTTTATTACTTTTATTATAGTGTTTTTATCTCAGGGATTCATTAGAGAACTTATAGAAAACTTTGTGAAAACTAGTATAAAAAGATATGTTTTTGAAATATTTATATATGAACTAAAAATATATTTTCTCGTTTGAGAATGAATATTTTATCATTTACTTTTTTTGAAAAAGCATTATTTTGACAAAATTTTCTATTTATAACAAGCTCATTGATTTTGTATTATTTGATTTTGAGTATATTTACCTCTTTATAATCTCATACCAAATTTATTAACAACACTAAATACGTAGACACTAGGGGTGAAAATATGTATTTAAATTATATAATTTGATAATAATATTGATATTTAATCTATATTGATTATATGAGGTTTTTTAAAATAAGTTTTTTTCTATAAGTCATGATTTATTAAATTTTTAATAATTATTATTCAAAATTTCTTGTTTTTTATGCATTTTTTAGGATTATTTTATTGCTTAAAACGTTCAGAGAGATTTAATAAAATTTCATTACACTTTTAGGGATTAAAAACGGCATTACATTGATTGAAATAATCTTGTTTTTCATTTAATTAAATTTTGACTTCACCCTCTGAAATAGTTAATCAAAAAAATTCTTATGTAAAAAAAATCCTGTTATTGGAGAGTTTATCTCAAGAATATATAAAAAATAAATTACCTCGACTTTTTTTATTATTTGGAAATATAGTTGAAACTTCAAATCAATAAAATCTTAATTTATCACACATATTGCCAAAGATATATAATTTTTTTTTTCAAAAACTAAAAGTTATTTTTAGAAATAAATACAAGCATTAAACATAAATAAATCAAATCAAATCGAGTAAATTTAATTACTAAAGTCTTTTTTATTTTATTTTATTTTATAAATGCGAGTAAGAATATCTAAAGTATTCCATAATTTCTTCTCTTTATATTTTTCTTTCTTATGTGAAAAGTTTAAAATTGGATTAATTATTAAGCGGATATATATTAATATATCAGAATTTAATTCTTATTTGACTATATTTTCATTTTTTTTTTTAATTTTATATTTTAATACAAATATTTTTGGAATTAACTTGAGAATTTTCGAAGATGTAGAATTTTCCGATTATCATATTTAGACTCACTATAACACATTTCTATTAAATGTAATAAAATGAAAATTTTATTAACTATTTTTCTGTACCAATAATTGGATAGTTATGGTAATTTTTTTTTTAGAATTTTCGGATTTGAATTTTTCCAGTTATTGAATTTTTTTTATATCATATATTGGATCTAATAGATGCCTATGAATACTTTTCCGATGAAGTATTTGATGATAATTTGTTAATTTCTAAAAAAAATTAGTATCGTTTTATCGTATATTAATTTCGATTTTTCAACCTTATTTAAATATCTATCAAACTTTTATTTCATAGATTGAATCAGCTTTGAAAAGTTCGACGTAAATTTTATAATTTTACAAGCCGATAACCTTGAAATTTATTGCTATGATTTTGATGGTATAAATTGATTTTTTTGGATAGTATCTTTCACTAAAAAATTCATTGCTGTCTTGATTACTTTAGGTAATTTCTATTATGGCAAAAAAAGATAAATAAGATCAGCTGAAAGTTATTAAAATGGTCTCAGCGTAAATTTTTCGGCTAAATCGGGTTTTATTTATTAATTGGCCCGAGCCTAATAGTAATTGTTTGAAATTCAACTTCTTTTTTAGTATTATTTTCAAGTATACTGAATTTTTATTTTGATATTATCGAGATATGCTGGGATTTTCAGAAATTTTTCTCGAAATAAACACATCTTTTTTTTCAAAATAAATTATAAAATATGTGATCCATCAAAAAAAAATTCACCTTTAAAAATAAATGTCTGAATAATTGGTAATTTAAGCTTTATTATGACCTATTCAAAGTCTTGGGAAGTTTTTTCGATTTAAAAGTATTAATAAATAACTCGTGTGAGATTGAATTTTTTTTTAAATTTTTTTTTCCTTTGAATGAAAAGAAAAAAACTTACTTTTAAACTTTGTATACAGCATAATTTCCCCTATGTTTGCTGATTTGTGACCACTATTTAAGTTTTTTTTCATTTTCATTTTCTCCAGGTAAAATTCAAGCAATATAATATAGTTAAGCTTTACTCTCAAAAATTTATAAGATATAGGTCTTCCTGGATGTTGATTTCAATACAGTAAAACCTTTGGTCGTATCTTTTGTAGCTTCAACAAAAGTTTCCCAAGCATTTTTATTTTTTATTTTTATTTCTTTTACAAGAAAATTTCCTGGAGTGGTTTGAATATTTGGATAATCCAACTTGAAATAGTAATAAAGCTTCTATCAGGAATTTTTTACCCCCAATCAAATTAAATTTATAAATAAGAAACCAAATTTTTCGTAGATTATTTGGGAATTTGGTTTCTTCTATTGTTGATTAATTTTTAATTTTTTTAAATTTAATTATTCATAATTATGTTCATGAAAATCGTATCAATTAATTACGTATATAGAGTTTTTTTTTTATAAGTTTAGATTTAAATATTTCCGCTTTTTTTGAATTTCATCTTTTCGCAAATTTATTTATTTTTGGTCTCATGACTAAACTTTTTTTCTCAATTGGAAGCTTTTTTTTTATTATTATTTTTATACCGAGTTTTCCTAGCAATAAGGAATATTCTTGTTAAAAAACGTTAGTTTGAATCTTATACAGAAAAAAAACAATCTTTAAATCATTTAAATGAAAATAAAATGAAATTTAAATATAGATTTCATTAGATATATTTTGATTGAAATTGGATTCAAATTATATCATTGGGGTTATATTTTTTAGAGTCAAAGTTGTAGGAGAGATGATGATATCAGTAGGTTATAGTTGAATTATGATATACTTTTTGGATTTAAGTCGCCAGATATCGATTACTTTTTATTTTTCCAGCTTTGGGGTTTTTGAAATTAACGCCTTATTATTTTTAAAGTAAGAATATTCCGATTTTTTTAGACTAATATATATAAAATCTTCAAATTTTTCATTGAATTTTGATGAATTTAGAGTTTTCTGTGTCCGTTCTGTCACTGCCAAAAATATTTGATGATTCTTCACTATTTTATATTTTTTTAAATTTAAATCTAGTCTGTATTTCAATTGAATTCTTAATATTTGAATTAAGCTCTTTAAAATAAAATTTAAAATTTTAGAGCAGTATTAATAATTCTCTTTTCTCTTCTTTTTTTGAATACAAGTTCAAAATTTTTCCTTGGGGCAATCTCTGAATATAATTTAAATTTTATTAAATTAAATTTTTTTTATATTGGAAATTAACAATTTTTTTCCTAACTCTCCATCTTAAAATAGCATTAGCTCTTATCTTGACTTTTTTTAGAATATTTTTATATTCTCTATTATTCATACAAGAAGAGAGGAAACCCGTTTTAATATCTATATTTTAAATAGATCCTTCATAAAAACCTTGGAGTGAAAAAGCTTTTTTTTTACATCGTGTGATGGAATCTCGAATAGTTCATAATTTAGAAAGTTCCTAAAAGAATTTTTTGCTCACTTATTCAATTCCGAAATGCCCAAATTTTTGGATTTTCATGATAATAACTTTCATAAATTATGAAATATTGTTACAAATCTATTCTTTTCCATTATTTAGTGTATGTATTTTTTAAAATTTAAACTAAAAAATCTAATCTTGAAATATGAAAATATTTTATCATATGATTAATCATGTAGACAAATGAGAAAATTATTTTATTAAATAATTTAAATCAGCTCCTAATTTATACCAATTAATATATATTTTATGAGCGAAGCCTTGAGTTCAAATTTTTTTTATACTGTTTTCGTTTTTATCACGAAAAAAATTCTTCTGTTATACCTATGTATAAATCCCATATATATTAAGATTTTCTAATAATAAATTGTAAGTTTTGAAATTTTTGTTTTTTAGATTTAGAATTTTGTGTTTGTGAAGTTAGATTTATCGGGGTTAGGGAGAGTCCGTTATATAGTGTTTCAGAGACCCAAAAAAGTTTATCACCTCCTGATTTTGTAAACATATTGTGTAATTTTTTGTATTCTCCCTTTTAAAGAAATAGAGCCTCTGTTTTTCGATGTGAATAACTGGGAATTTCTCTTTGTTTTTTGCAAGCTTAAAAAAATATATTTATATTAGAATTCTCGACAAAAAAATCTAATTTATTATTTCAATTCTGAAAATAAAAATCTTAATTCGGTAAATTTTTTTCTTTTAACAGAATTATGTACAGATAATTCTTTATTAAATTATCCTGTATATAATTTACAGCGTATTACTTTTAGATATGTAGTTTTTAAAAGCTGAATTTATTTCAATAATATGAAATAAAATAAAACTTTTTTCAACAATATAATTATAAAAATAATAGTCGATTAAATCAAAAATCACTAAAAAACTGGGAAAAAAATCAAGTTTGGAGTACTTATTAAATTTTTTTGGTCTCAAATTGAATTCAGACTGTGAAAAAGACAGGCAGAAACAGAAAAATTCAGCAAACTCCGAAATTTTTCAGCGTATTTAATTTTCTCTATTCATTTTTTCCCACAAATACTGATAAAATTTTCAAAATTATTAGTTGGATAATGATAGTTTTCTTTTTTAAAATTTATACATATAATATTTATTACAAAATTGCTTTGTTCACTTCATAAATTAAAGATAAAAATTTAATTTTTTAATTTTTTAATTTTTTAATTTAACAATTATTCATACTTATATTATAACTAAAACATTAAATTTTGAAAAGCTTTAAATTTTATCTTAAATATTAGTGGACAGACGGTTATTGTAATATAAATATAGGTCATTTCTCTTTATTAAAATTTATAAATTGATATAAAAAATGTTTTATGCGGATTAAGTTATGTTATTTTTAAGGATATTTTTCTTTTAAAAACTCTACTCATAATTCAAAATACTTTTTTGGAATTTTTTAAATAAAAATAAATAAAAAAGACAGAATTTTTTCATTTAACAAAAGACTGGAATCATTATTTAAATTTTTATCAGGGAATAAAAAAAATTCATTTATTTTCCAAGAAAATAAGCTTATATCTATATTTGTTAATAATATGTAGGTTTTTAAAAGTTCATTTATAGTTGGCCTTCATTTAAGATTAATTATCAGATTTAAAATTCAAAAGTATAATCAATTATTGTATTCAGAGTTTTTTTCAACTGCTTATAGTTAAAAAACAGGAAAATAGGTGAATCAATATATTATTCAATATCTTTTTATAAGAATTTTTCTAGATGAAAAGATATTAAATGAAATGAAATGAAATTTAATAACTTATTAATTTAAAAATAGTAAAATTTTCTTTTGATTCTACAAAGATATCATAAAAATTATGATTTTGTCGATAAAATTTTCAGCCATTACATTTTTTGTATATATATATTTTACTTTAATTGATAAACGTGTTTATAACATATCATCATGATTTAAATTTATAAGTGGTTTTGTAGAATAATTTTTTTTTATTTTTTATATTAGTACAGATAAACCCCTCCCGTCATAAAAAAATCTTTACAAGGTAAATCACCGAGTTTTTTTTATAAACTGATTATTTTTAATTTTTTTCTGTTATATTTTGTAGGTATTAATTAATATTTGGACATTTTAAAAAAAAATGCTTAGATTGATAAGAATAGTTATTTTAAGCATCTGTGTACTAACATTCAACTTTGAAGATGAAATAATGAGTATAACTAAGAAAAATATACCATCATATATTTTTTTTATTAAAAAAATACGATTACAAAAAGATTTTTTTAAACTGGGATATTAAATGTAAAAATATGACACAAGTCTAAAATTAAGATTCCCAAAGATTGAAAAATCATAAATATGAAATCAAAAAAATTAAATTAGTAAACCAAAATCTTTTATAAAAGCATCCATAACCTGTATAAAATCGATAAGAGTTTCAAGGATTTAAGTTTCCCTTTATTTCCTTTCTTTTTTTGATATGAAAAAACGATAAAAAGATAAGAAAGCTGTTGTTATTGGATAATCAATATTTTCTCGAATAAAGTTGCACATAATTTAGAAATTTGCTCTTTAAAAGTGGTTGGTGATTTTTGTTTTAAATTTAAATAATTTTCAATAAAAACTGTTTGTATTTTTTTTTCAAAAATGCCACTATATTATCTTGAGCCTTAAATTTTAATTATTTTTAATTAAATTTACCTTTAAAACATAAAAAATATTTGAATTTTGATTAATCTAAGAATAGATATTTTATATCTAATACTAATATTAATATATTTAAATAGTGAGATTTTATGATTATTTAATTTTTTGCCGGGTAGAGCTTACTCAATAAATTTAAAACTAAAATAAAATTTTTTATAAAGTACAAAAATGATCAAATAAATGATTAAATATTTATTATATAAAAAGTGAAAATATTTTTGAAGCTATTAATTCAACTAGAATTTTGATATTTAAATATATTTTTGCATAATTTTTACAGTTTGGCATCTTGAAGTTTTTTTAGCCTCAATATACTATATTATTTATTTGAAAGTAGATATTTATTTATTTTTTTCTTCTTTCTTCTTTGTTCAAACTTTAATTTTTTTGAAAAAATGTCTTTAATATTTATTTAAAATTTTGAACACGGCTTTAAATTAATGTTTCAATTTAAAATATATTCATTATTTTTTTAAAAAATCTTTATTATTCTAACTATAATTTATAAAAAAAAGATGATGAAATACAATTAAATGAATCATATAATTCATAAATCTAATATAAGTAAATGAAAACAAAAATTATCTTTTTAAAACATATATATATATATTTTTACTTATTAAATAAATTTATAATAAAATTTTTGCGATTTTTTTTTTAATAATGAAAAATTAATTATGAATGGAACTCTTTTTTAAAAAAATAAAGAACACACAAAAAATATGTTTATCCAATATTTTTAAATCTTTTCTGAAAAAATTTGGCATAGTATTTAAAAAATGAAATCATCTTCTTGAATCTATCTGTGCTCATTATTCTAGATTATTTTTAAAATTCAAAGATCCAGAATTAGGAAACCTTTCTGCAAATAATGTTTTAATAATTTACACTTCAAATCATCACCGGTTTAAAAAGAATCTTTTTAAGCTTTTTTAAATAAAATAACTTCTTAATAATTCATTTTTTTGAAATTGGGTAAATGAAGAAATTTTAATCTGAAATTATTTTAGAAAAAAGGTCCATAAATTATCAAATAAAAAAATTTTCATTGAGTACTTATTTTTCACATAAAATTCGGGCCTTACTAAATAATTATTTTTTGGTGTTGAAAAGAGATCGAATTCACGAAAAAGTTGGATTTTTTATTAGATTGTTTTTTCCCTCATTTTTTTGTGAGCTTTATTAACAATAGTATAAATGATTATCTTAATAAAAACAGATATATTCAAACTCCAAAAAAATTCTCATTCGGAATAAGACAGATGCTATAATGTATTGATATACAACTAAATTATTTTTTTCCTCCTCTTTTAAAAATATATTTGGTTTTTATGGAAAAATGGCTCCACAAGTTTGAGATCTTGTTAATTATAGAAACTTTTTTAAACTAGATGATATTCGAATTTCTTAATGTGAAATAAGGATACTATCCTTCAAATAAAATAAATTTTTACATATTTAATTTATCTTAAGTTTCGATATTCATAAAAATAATTCGATATTATCTTTAGACAATACAGAGATCAAAGAAAGTATAATTGATTGATATATTTCAATGTTTTTTTGAGAATAATGGGAAAAAATTTTTCTCTAGCTGAATATATCTCGAAAATATTCATTGCTTTAGAAGCAATAGATTTTTTATTTTTAAAATCCTAGTTTTATCACTTATAGTTACATCTACTAAGATTATGTTTCCATATTTAAACTGATTTAATGTTTAGTTGGTGGTTGAGAGAAATTAGAATAATTTTTTTTCTTTTCATCTCATTATTATTATTATTATTATTAACATTATTATAAGGGATAATTTCAAAAACAGTTAAGATTCTGAGGGTATTTACAAAAATAGTCAAATAAATAACCATATTTCAAATTTAGCTTATAAACGCTAACCGAGTCTTGATTGATAAATTTAAGAGTGTTCATACGACAAAAATATAAGACTCGTTGTCATATTATTATTCAATGGCCTAAGTAATTTTTTGAAATAAATAGCCACTTTGTCCCTAAATTGTAATTACATTTTTGATATAAATTATGGGAAGTCTATCTGATATTTTTAATTCTCTAGAAATATAGTTTATAAAGCATTCTCTTTGATCAAAAATCAATCATTCATAAATAAACCGTATGACTTTTAATTATAAGGTTTACTTTGTCTCCTTTTTTAAAGCTTAAAATGACCCAGGAATAGATAAAAAAAAACTCCCAAAAATGTTCACTTCTCTTTAATATTATTGGCTAGAACTTAAAAAAGCTAAATCACGCGATACCAATTTGCAGATATTTAGATACAAGATCAACTATTGCCTGATTTTCTTGATATAAATTATTTAAATAATCTAAAAATATAACATTCATAAGTTTATTACACCCATACTTTAAAAAGTCAGATTATCATCCAAACATTAATATTTTGAACATAATATACACAAAAAGTATAAATCACTTTTGATTTATTATTCAAAAATTTTAATAACTCATAAAAAACCAATATTTTAACTTCTTTAAAATATATTAAATGAGAATACACAAGGTGAAAACTATGTATAAATTCTTTCCAAACACAAAATTAATCTTAATATTGATCAAAAGACAAAAAAAATTAATGTTATCGAAATTTTTTATTATTATTGTTCAAAGTTGTGAATCTTAAAAAAAAATTCAAACTCCATATCTTGTTAATAAGTAAATATAAAATTCAGAGAGAAATTACTTCTAATAATTGATTTTTCATTGATAAAGAAGACAAAACTCTAGAATTAAATTGAAGAACTTTGCATAATCAGTGTAAAGATGAACAGATTATATAGATATTAATTTTATATTAATTCATTCATGTTTTATGAAATGAATATTTTGTGAATTAAAGCAATAAATGGTTCTTTAGAGAATCATTATTTTTATTAACTCAGTAAAAGATATATATGATTAGTTGTGTGGGGGGGGGGGGGG
>LSSL01001471.1:14483-29015 GCA_001953115.1 Smittium mucronatum
TCTAGATATAATAATGGTGAAATTGGTCGCACGATCGACCATATATTCTACACCGGATTCAATAGCAGAGAAAGCTGGTGTACCGCCAGCAAATACATCAACATATCCGACCATATGCCGATTACTGCCGAGTGGAATTTCGATTCACTCATAATTCCAGCTAAAAAATCAAAATTGAACGAATCTAATTCTATTGGCAGCTGGCCAATTAATCAATAGTAACAGATTTAGCCCATTAATTGATGCTAATATCGATTTAAATGGAATTTATTAAGGTCTTATTAATAATTTATGATCAGAATCGAAGCGCCTTCAAGGAGTACAGCTGTTTCCAAAATACTTTCAAAAAAATATCCATAAAATTTATTTCTGCCATCAAAAATCGTAGGAATAAATTTCATGATTATCAGCTTGGCAAAATCGATTAAAAAA
Source organism: Smittium mucronatum (assembly GCA_001953115.1). Taxonomy (NCBI): domain Eukaryota; kingdom Fungi; phylum Kickxellomycota; class Harpellomycetes; order Harpellales; family Legeriomycetaceae; genus Smittium; species Smittium mucronatum. The sequence goes on from LSSL01001471.1 coordinate 14,916, forward strand.
TTGTCAAGTAGAATTCAGTTAACCCAATTTAAGCTGACCGAAATTTTAAATAAGATATAAAAATGAAATTAATGTATGAAAAAATTATTTTTAATGACACCCGAAAATAATTGAGAACCATCAAATCGTACACTGGGAACACGCTTAGGATCATTTCAGACGATCCGGTATACGATAATAATAAAAATATAATATCTGAAAAAAACTAAAAGCTTGAAATTTGGAATTTGGAATAATAACTTTGGTGAACTGGCCAATGGTTCTACTGGGAATAGCCTCAGTTCCACTAAGTGGGAATCACTGCTAACCACAGACTGTAACTACTTCCCAGAGCGCGACACTGATATCAAATGGTCTGATATTAATATGGAATTAAACGATACAACTAACAAAGATGCTACGAATCCGATGGAGTGATCAGCAAGCTATGGAAGCTGGCAGCCTCAGAAAAAACTCTATAGTCAAAAATGGAATTTTTTTTCTTCAAAATTATCAATATAATGTACTATTTTGGGGAAATTCCAACTAATATGGACAATATTATAGTAGTTCCGGTCTCTAAAAAAAGTGATATGAAGGTACCAATAATTATAGGGGAATTTAACTTATTCTAGCTCTTATAAAGCTATTTTACAAAATAATAGATACAAAATTGGCACGAATAGATAAAAAATACAAAATATTAGTCAAATAATAAGCCGGATTAAAAAATTTGAAGAGCGATCCGCTCAAGAAACCAGCCTATAGGAAATTTGGCGGAGAAAAAAAAACACCCTTCCCCCCCTCATTCATATTCTATATCGACTATAGCAAAACCTACAAACGAGTGTCCCACACCGCATTGCTGTACAAAATATAAGCCATTGTGATAGTAGGGAAGATACTCTTCGCTATCTGGGGACTGTACAGGTCACTGAAAATAGCAGTTAGGATTGAGGATGATGTCTCCAAGCTTACTTAATACCTGTGTGAGCAGAGAAAAGGCTTCCCAGCCTCCACCATGCTCTAAGATTTCTACATTAACGATCTCTTCAAAGTAATAAGTGGCGTATCTGTTCCTGGAATAGCCCCCAGAATGCCTGGGCTGCTCTTTGAAGACGAAACCGTGGTTTTGGCTGGATCTATTAACGAAATTAAAATCGCATTAAATTAAATTAACGATTGGTCAATTACATGGGAAGTGACTGTGAATGTATCCAAGTGCGGTGTATTAAATGTGAAGGTCCCTAATCTTTCTATTTGATATTAAAGACCAAGAATCCCAAATACCGATAAGTACATATATTTGAGGTACATTATGAATAAAGAATGGGAAGTTTCTGTGACCATCAAAAAAAAAATTTTAAAGTTTATAAAGGAATTATACACTGCAAATAGATTATTAAAACGTAGAGAAGTATCTGTTAGCCTAAAGATAAAATTAATAAATTCGGGTCTAGTGCATATTGGCTGCTATGACGGAGAAAAATTTGGCATGAGCAAAGCAAGATTCAAAAAGATCCAAGCCGAAATAGAAAAAGCTAACAGACAGCTTGCCAATATGGGAGTGTCTGCCGCAATTGAACGTGTCTTAGACAAACTGGGGATAAAATACGCCTTCTCAAAACCCAGCAAATTCCGAGAACGTGCATATCACAAGTGTACATATTCAAAAATTTGGATTTCCAATCTGATTAAGTCGATGATAAAGTCTAGAATGGCCACCGGGTGAAATATAGTAAAAAATGTATAAAAAGCTTTGTTTTCAAAATTTAAAAGGTGAATTCATAATTAACATAATCAAAAAGAAAAGCAAAACTAGCTTGAATAAAATATATCAGCAGACAGTGGGCCGAAAAATATGCAGAAAGAAAATTGAATAAATCCTCAGCTGATGTAACCTTTCCTGAAACTTAGATTCCAAGAAATCGGAAAAATGAGAATGGGAACCTTACGGATCGTCCATTGACCATCAAATATGAAATTTTTAGACGAAAAAATTGAAAAAAATTATCCCTTCTGTAAAATTAATGTGGCTGAAACTGTCTCCCATATCTTATTAAATTTCTATCGGACGGATAGATGGCAAAACTAGAAGATCGAAAAGTTCACACCTGCATCAATCCGCTCAGAAATAAAAAACCAAATTTCTAATTTAAATCAATCCCAGTTGGTGATAGTTGGAAAAATAATTGGTTGAAAGTATAAAACTAATATGAATCGACAAAAGCTGAAAAAGCTGATCATAAACTTTTGCTGGAAACATCAAAATCTATGTTTGATATCTGGGTTCCAATGAAAACATAAGCTGCAGAGTTTAAGTGATTCACCTGCCCTCTTGAACCAATTTTTTCGAGTTATGTTGCTGTTAGAGTGAAAAAAAAGGAGCTGAGTGAAAAAAAAAATTAAAAATTAAATTTATAAAAAAGGTATTTAGAACTGTTTATTAACTTTAAAATGAATTTACTGCATAAAAAAAAGAAAAAAAAACTGATTTACAAGTTTTTCAAAGTACTCAGAACCATATTCAATGCTATTATGTATACCAGATAAAACCGCAATTTTTTTCATATTAATTTCAGAAAAGCAAAAAATTAAAAATTTCTTATATCATTGGTTCTAAAAAAAAATAAACTGTTAATATCTGTGTTATAATTTCAAAAAAAAAAAATACTGGAAATAAAATTTAAATACACCGAGTTATAGTGAAAAGCATTTCCAGTCAATTTTTTAGATTATAATCTTGTTTATGCTTAAATAAATAAATAATAATAATAATACAGAGAAATTGAAATCGCAATTTATGGTTTTATTGAATAGGATTAAAAGTTCGTGTATTTTGGTTGATTTAAAATTTAGTCTGATTGGTTGGGGAATAGTGGCTGCATTTCGTGAGTTATGGTGATTTGATTTGAATTATTATACTTTATTTATAGATTCTGTTTATCCCCTATCTTTTTATTTAAGACATCAGCTTTTTTTAAATTTTGATAATTTGAAATAATATGGTTATAGCAAATAATCTTTTAAGCCTAAAATATGCTCTTTTTTGTTATTTTTTATAAAATCAAATATTTTTATTTGAAATAAGCCTTTTTTTATCTAATGAATTTAATTTCTACATATTTAAAAGGTTTAAGATACGATTTATCTCAATCTTCTTAAAATATCTAAAACACAATATATTTCGGTCTGCTCACCTCAATTCGAATTTATATGTAATAATTTTCTGTCATAACAAAACACGTTTTATCCTCAATAGTTAATGGATTGAATTAATTAGAATATTGAATTAGATGTTTTGTTCCGATTGATAATAGTGTATTTGTATATAGTATTAATATTTAGCCATAACAGAAATTTTAAGCCTTGGTTTTATCTAATAATTATAGATTTAAAAAAAAAATTCTAAAAAGTTTTACCTAATTTGTATAAATATGCATATCACGTATATATTCGCTAATAATTTAAAAAATTTATCCATTATTTCTAAGACTCTAAAAATGAAAGAGGTATTATTTTTTTATATTATTTTGTTAAATATTTGGGATTTCCCGATTAACGAAAAACTACCCTACTATTGCTTAAATTAATATAGTTGAAATAACGTGTTTTTTATTGAAATATTTTTTTAGATTTATCAATATTTTTTTTCATATAATCAATAGTAAAAATTTGGAAAACTGATAGAATGAGTGTGAAATTCTTCCAAATTTAATGAATTCATTTTTTTGAATAAAAAAGTCGAAATTTCCCTTTTAAAAAAATTCACTTACAATTTTTTTTATAATTAAAGATATTTATTATGATGATTTTATGTAGAAATGCAAATATAAAAAAAAAATTGAATTTTTTTTTAAAATTTAGGGGTTGATTAATTAAAGTAGTTTAAAAAACATTCTGGTTTGCAACTCCTCCAAAAAAGTTACATCTCAGATTAGTTTTAAAGATAATGACAGAAGAATATCTCCAACAAAAATTAATTTTTATTAAATAGTACCTTTTACAAAATTATAACAAGCGAATGCTATGGCAAGGTTGCAACTATCAATATGCATCAGATTGTATAACCTTGAACCAATGCCCAGTGGGTACGGAGCCGCTAGAGCGACAGATGGGAGTGGGATGAAATTTGATATTTTTTTCCTTTTATTGTATTTTTATTTTAGTTTTTTTCTAGTATTTAAATATTATAAATAAATTCCCTTTAAAAAAAATAAAATCAGATTGTATAAATATTTTTTGAATATCAATACTATTATCAAAATTAAATTCATAAAATTTAAAAATAACATTGAGTCAGAAACAGAAATAGAGAATACTAACAGGAAGGCACTTTAATGAAAGATCGCACCTTAAAGCCATATAATATTAGATGAATAAAAATTTATAGAAATTTATTATTAAGGGAACTTTTCAAAAACTGTATAAAATCATAGAGATTTGTATAATTAATAAACGAAACTAAAAAAATAAATATATTTGAACTTATATGTTAAAGTGCATTAAAATTTAATTTAAATATATACACGCTAAATAAAGAACTGATTAAACATAATTTATAAAACGCAGAGCTATTATATAGATTTGTAACCTCTAAGTGATTTTTTTAAAAAATGTGATTCTTTTGAAAAGTCTGTACTAAGTTATTAAATGAAATAAAAAGAAAAAAATGCCATAAAATAACAAACTAAAAAAATCAAAAAATACAGTAAAATAAGGTGCAAGCACTGTTAATTTCGAAATTTTGATCTTTTTTTCTAAATTAAGATAAATAGTATAGAAAAGATTGTATTTCATGTTGTAAAACTCTCAGATAATTCTGGCCTAACCCCGCCCCCCCCCCAAAAAAAAGAGGTAAATTTGACAAAAATTAATGAATAATTTCATCAAATTTTACTTCTAGAAAAACTCACTGGATATAAAATAACAAATTTGGACTTTTATCTGTATCCAACTCAATGTTTGAACCCTTTTTTTTATTTTTTTAAATAGTAAATAAAACTCAGGTGCAGATAAATATAAATAAAAACGATTCTTTTACAAATTATTTAATAAAATAACTAAATTTTTCTGGGCCTCACTAATCTATCTATATTTACGAAATGTTGATTAAAAATCGCAATTTTGCATTAAGATAAACATTTATAAATATTAATAAGACATTATTAAAGTATGTGGCAAAGTTTATGCAACTAATTTAAATTCGATTGAAATATTAATAACTACCGATATTCCCTTAACTATGTTAAATTTATTTCTAATAATGTCAATCCTCATTTTTTAGATATAAATAGAGAAATTCAATAATTTCAAATTAGAACATTTCGTGATTAACATAATCAACGCAAAAAAATAATATTAATAAAAAGAATTACCATATATATATATATATATATATATGTTTAAAGAAAAAGGATGAAAATTATGGAAAAAAATAATCTAGATTTTATTAAAAAACGACTTTCTCCTCTATCATTCATTTAAGCTTAATTAATTTTACTTCTTTAAATTTATCCAAAATAAAATTTAAATCCAAAAGAATCTTTTTGTTAAAACAGTACCTAATTGGGTGCACCCATTATATATAAATATAAATAAAAAATCAATTTTATTGAAACTACTTATATATTTCCTGTAATCTGGATGATTTTAAATGTTTATAAAAAGAAAAAATCCCATAATAAAATTTTAAAAAAAAGAAATTTTAAAAGATCATGGTGGTTATTACTTAATTAAAAATTAAAATAGAATAAAAAAAACTTCGTTAAAATAAATAAAAGGAAAAGTTTTTTTAATATGAACATTTCATATAATTCGATGTATATATATAAAAATATTATAAATAAAAAAAAGCTCACGTTTTAAAATGAAACAGGGAGTCAAGATTCTTAATGGATAAATATAAAAAAATGATTAGATGTAATCATTAAATGGAATCTAAACTCATCATAGATCATTTATTATGGCGAATATAATTGATATCGTCAATATTAAAAAAAAAAAAATTAAAACTATTGAAAATCATAAAACCTTCCAATTTAAACTCAATATATCTTCCTTTCAACTAATTTATTTTATTTTTCAAAAAAATGATTTTTTCCTTTAATAGGCTTTAAGCTCGAAATTATGAATTTTTTTCTATCATTTAACAATTCTAAGGCTCTATATCTTGGAAATTGGAATATAACCAACAATAAAACGATATTAATAAGAGGAAATACTTAAACGTTCTATTAATCCTGTTTTAATAATGTACTTTTCGTATATGCGGAGAATTGTATATTTATGTATTTATATATGTTTTATTACATTTTTTTGGACTTGTTGAATATAGATTGCAAAAAAGCCAATTATTATAGTATTGGAATTTCCTCAACTATGAAATACATAGAAATAATTATTTACTCGATTTTGAGACGATAGTTCTTTTAATTGTTAAAGTACTGGCGAATGGAACAAGACAAATCATAATGGTAATTCAAGCTAAATTCGCTACAATATTTACAGATAATTGAAAATTTGGGCACATAAGATCTATGAAGGGATAGGGGCAATAAACTCGGCGAGTTTAAGAGGATGGTAGTATAGAAAATATTGGTAATATTCATATTGAAAAATAAATAATAAGGTTGATAGTTTTCATTACGAATATTATGTGAAAAGGGTGTTAGCTTTAATGATACTGTTGATGTGGGTAAAAGAGAAGAAATTCATGAGGAAGGAATAACAAGAAATAAAATTGTACAGGAGTATTGTCTCAAAAACAGGGATATATAAAAGGCATTAGGGAAAAGATATGTAGATATAAATCCACGAAATAAATTAGAGGTAAACTGAAATTCGAAAACGGAAAATGAATTTTTGAAAAAAAGAATATGGGTCCATATGTACTAAGATTTAACGCCAAAAGAAGCTGATAGCGGTAAGACATCAAGTGGTTGAGCAACTTGGCTCTTTTTTTGTCGGGGAGTGGAAATGACGCAGTATTTACTTAACAAGGATGATCATTTTTATCTAGACAATGATCTGTAGTATTGAATGTATTTAATAAATGCTTCCGTGGGCATGTTTCTGAGGCAAGGCAGAGTTGAAAACATCAGAAATTTAGCTGACAGTTTCAATTAAGGTTTTCTCAAGAATATATTTCCCTTCCTTAAACTTTTGATCCTTTTCATATGCGGATATCTTAAATTTTTAGAAAAATCAGAAAATAATTAAAGGATTATTCGATTTGATGAACAAGAATTAGGAATGTATCCAAGTTTTTAAAGCATAATAGAGCTTTTAAAATAAATCTGGAATAAAAAAAATCACAAACATATTTCCAACCAACGTAAGAATTACAGCCAGCACAGTTGATATCGCAAACAACGTGGACACCGGTAGTCATAAACCGCTCCTCCTTCTCAAGTTCAACGATGTTGACCCTAAAAAGAGCAATTCGACAAACAGGAGTACCATTAAAATTGGGATATAGATATATTTATACACTTAAGGAAATGAAGTAAGACAGCAACATATTCCTAAAGCAAATTTTTGAAGACAAAGATATTCCTACACTTTTCTGTAGAGATGGGCCCTGCCATATCTCCCTTGATATTTCTGAATTTTTTTTTAAAAAAAACGTTTTTCTCAGTATGAATAGTAAAAAATATTTAAGAGGAAATGATGAATCACAACCTTTGAAATTAGCTGATCCTTTGTTGTTAAATGGGTGCCACACTTTGAACAGCCATAGACTCTCTTCCCCTTTAAAAATACTTTGTACCTATACCCCATGGGTGGAATGAAAGTAGGAAAACAATGCCTTTTATATCGATTCTAACTAAAGGGAAAACAGCAACAGACTTCTTTGAGAATCGAGAGGAGATTTTATTGTAAGATCGTTGAAGGAAAAAAATAGGGTATCAATGGATTGTTTGAAGTGATTTTATATATGGACAGAATAAACTTGTTGAAGGTGGGACTAAAATACAAATCAAATGAAGCCGTTTTATTAAAGAAAAGAACTAAAATCTTCCGGCATAAGAGAGCTCATGAGAATACCAGATATTCCAAAAGAAATCGGAAAGAGAACACCTCACTAAAAATTGATAATTAGTTGGTATATATTTGACAAATTACAAGAGATTGAGACAGGACTCATGTCAATTAGTCACAATCTCCATTTGTGTTGGGCAAAATGAGCAAATATTACACTCTGGCCTGAGAATTTAATTGTGAACTCACATTTTCTGCCCACCAGCCTGGTTTCAGTGTATATTAATTCATTCATTGGGCAATATCCTTATACCCGAAGTATTTTGTTTCCTATTGAGCAATCTATTTAATGAAATGAACTATTTTCCTTCCTATTAGATAGTCTAATCTACCACTTGAATATTTTTGCAAATCACTAGCTGTAATTCCTGATGTATTTTGGGAATAAACCTATATTTGGCATTGAATGGATACAGAATCCTCGCATTTGCCTCCATCAATTAGTTGGGATATGGGCTGTTGCGCTAATAAAAATTTATATTCTATTGGGTGGGAAATGAATTTACCAATGCGATGACGATAATTTATGTAAATATTGGAATAATGATCACATGTCTCAATTTTTTTGCAGTTCTTTCTATAAAAGATGGAGGATTTTAAAAATAGTGATTGGTTGGAGCAGAGAATCATTTACATTTTGGGAAAAATGCAGAATTCCTCAAAGAATCCTAACAATTTGGATATATTCATCTCCTCAAATAATAGTATTCTTAAATAATATAACTCCCTGAACTTGAACCATATAACCTACTACAAGACATAAAAGCATTACCAAAATGGTTTAAAATACGTAAAAAACGTATTTAAGGCAAATGCACATATCTCGCTTCCACCACTTCTCCAAAACTTACTTAAGCCTCTATAATTTCTTTCCGTTGGTAATTTTAGTTCAAGTTTAGAATATCACTAACCAGGAACAAGTATGGAAGTTTGATTCAAACATATCTTAAAGGAGGATACAAAAGAAGAATCAGACTCGATTATTATCACCAATGTGCATCTATTAGTCTGATTTCTCGTTCATTGATAATTAAGTAAAACCATCACCATTATTTTACAGTAAATGTATTTTATTATTATTTCTATTTAGAAACCCCTATCATAATCGTTCCATTTGTCAAACAAGGTTTAACGGCGAATTAGAATTTATTTTTATTTTATTTTTTTTGTTAAAAGGGAATTTATTTATAATATTTAAATATAATTAGAATTTATTGGATTACAAAAAGGCTCTAAAACACTATTTTTGGAATTCATGTGGCTTTTGAGCTCCTCGAATAAGAAATAAACGAAATTTCCTCACTTTTCAACCAATTTTAATTTGTCATGAATAATAGCCGAGGTTTACGTTAATCGTTTAAAACTGGTTGATATATCAAAAAAAAGGAATTCATATTTTTTGAATTCCAGCGATAAAAAATAAAGAATAGAAAGAAGCTGAATTGGGGACGTGAAAGGGGTCTTGGTTCATAAATAGTTTATATATATTTGAAGGATTTTTCGGAATATAAAAACATCGAAAAAAGCAATACTAGCCAGTTATCCCACTGCCACTCAACTTCTAAAAAATTCTTAACGCTCCCATTTGCCAATCTTTTCATTCTCATCCTTTACTCAACTTTTAAAAATTCAGTAAACTAAATCGCTTAAGATTAACAATGTCGATATAGGTAATTGTTTTTGGCTGAAGATACTTAACTAATTTTCTCCCACTTCCCTTATAAAATGAAGGTATTCTTTTAAATTGAAAAATATTTGTAAATATTATATACAATCGATTATAATAAATTCATTAACTTGGTTGTTGGGGCTAAAGTATTTTAATCTCAAGTTATCGCTTGTTAAACTTATAGGTCTTTATGCAAAAGTGTCTCTGAGATATATTTTTACACAATTGCTTTATTATTTTTTTCAATTAAAAAAAATTAAATCAAACCATTCAAGCATCACTAGCATAAAAATGGCTTTCATTTTTAAAGAAATAACAGAATTTTATTAAAAAAAACCATTTTTAGTTAAATTGACTTTTAGATTTGTAATTATCATCAAAATTTTCAAAAAAATATATAATTTTTTTTTTTCTCAGGAAATTTTTCTTAGGCTTTTAGTTTTAAAATTATGGTGATTTTTAAAGACTAATGCATATAAATTTATATTATTTCATTGAATAAGAAGTTTTTATTTTTCTAATTTATAAATACATAAAAAAAAATTATTATATTAAGCTATTAGAATTAATCGAATTTTTTTTCTGATAGCTAGAGTTAATTAAAAGTCCTAAAAAACTACATTTTATCGTAAAAGATGATAATTTTTCGACTTATAAATTGTTTTTAGAGAAAAAATTTCACTAAAAAATAATTAAAAACATAATGTTCAAAAAATTTTATTTATAGAAACAGAATTTGCAGTCAATAGTAAAAAATATTCAGAAAATAAATCCATAACTATAAAAATATTTTATATCCAATCACTACAGTTTTAGAATAGGAGCTATATTTAATAAAAATAGATCAAAGAAAAAAAATATAATGTATACTCCAGCTAATTTTAAAACGTTTAATTCTATCAATTTTTTTGTTTTTTTTAAATTTTTATAGTAATTCACAAACATTCAATACACATGAGTATTCTTTTTTAAAATAAATATATATGAAATTTTTTTCAAAAGAATTCATAAAGATAAAAAAAAATTTTAAAAAATATTTGAAAAATATGATAAAATTCAAAAAAGTCAATCATAAATGTCCGCAATATATCACATGGCAATAAAAACTGATTAAATTAAGCAAATTTTACCTAATTTATAATATTATCGGAATGAAATTTAGTTTCAAAATATTGTGTTTTTAGATTTTTAAAATTAAAAAATTAAAAAATAAATTTAAATAAAATATTTAAATAAATACTATTTTACCAAAAAAATACATTTAAAATAATTTCAATCACTTATATTGTTTTTTGGAAGCAATATATTATTAAATTGGACTCAAAGAAAGAAGAGTAGATATAATATAACACTATTAATCATTAAAAAAAAATACAAAGAATTTCTGATTTCAATAAATAAAAAAATTCTTAATACCTAATTTGAAGATTTAATATAGATTTTATTAAATTAAAATCACTATTTGAAGCTGAAATATACGTATATTTTATTTTTTTAGTTAATATTGTTTATTAAAGATGATACTCTTATTAATAAATATAACACGAAATATATCGCATATTTAGATTTTAATCATACATGCTTTGATTATAATTTTAAAAATAATATATCTGGGTAAAAATAATTTTTTAGAGTAATTATTGTATTTTTCATAAATATGGAGAAGTTTAAATTGTAAATACATAAATTTTTAATGATTTTATAAATGTAAAAAAATCAAGTTTTTTCTAGCACCAATTAATTTTTTTTATAAGCAAGAAAATTTTAAAATTGTATTTGTAATCTAATATATAGAAAAAATAATCGATTTTAAATGAAAAAAATTATTTTTTCAATCCCATAATACTGAAAATTTACTAATTGATGCGAATTATTTACTAGAACTTAATCCCAAAGACTTAAATAGTATATTTTTAAAATGATAAAATCTAAGTAATTATTTATGCAAAAAAGGATTAATTATTAAGATGTGAATTATATTAAATTATTTTTTCTTTATTAAAATTTATTAAAATTATTATTTTAGTAATGAAACTTAATAAAAAATAGCACATTATTTAAAAAAAATCCTAAAATGTCAATTTTTTTTTTTTACAATAATCATTTAGAAATTCACCTTCTTATGCTGCTATAATCATTTTAAATGCGGGATATTTCTTTGAAAAATGCAACATTTAAATGATTATTAATGCTGTAAAAAAAAATTCAAACTTTTTTTAATAAAGAAAATTATTGATAATTGTTTATAATAGGATTAATTGTCACATTATTTTATGGGAGTTTAAAAGAGGCGTTCTGGGGGATCTAAGGTTTCACGATGTCTTTCTGTATTAAAATTAACTATTCCTATTAAAAAAAATAAGTTTCAGCAATTCACAATTAAAGAACAAACTATCCTAGACAAAAAAAGGATAATTATTTTGGGTCCAAAAAATTTTTTTAAAAAAAAATAGTAATATTAAATATTTAGTTTTTATGTCTAAATTACATAAAAAAATTTATTTATGATATAAGAATATTAGTAGTTATCTCAGTTTACAGATATATATTCAGTTATATTAATAGACATTTTCTGCGAAATTATAAGAAAATTTTTTTCTTCAATTCTACAAGTTAAAAAAAAATCCACTCTAATAAACTCACGATAAAATTATAGAGGATCAATACTTTTTGGGGTTAGAAATGAATTATTATATATATTTATGAGTTTTTAATTTTATTTGTGGTGGCTTTATATTTTTCAAAATTTTCATACAAGTAAAATGAACAATCTAAATATATGTCTAAAAAAATTAAATCAAAATAAATCAAAATAAACCATGACTTAAAATTTTCATATAACTATTGAATCATTTATTATCAAATCATTGCTATTTTGGATATTTGATATCGGTTTAATATATATTTATATTAAATTTTGCATTGTTTTAAAAAATTTATATATCTTAAATGAAGTCCAAGTCAAATAATAAATAAAAGATTGAGAAAATTTTATTTCAAAAGGAATCAAAATTATTAAAAAAAAATTTAATAAGATAATTTTGCAATTTATATAGTAAGTTGATTACCATCTTCTAAAAAAATTTAAAACTAACAAATTAAACCAAAAATTATTTTATTTAAATCACTGTTAAAATCAGCGGAATTCCAAATAAAAATCTCCTAGCTGAAATTTTAAAAGTTATTTCTGAACTTTTTGTATGTTGAAATTTGAATATTCTTACTATTAAAAATATTTAAATAAGAAAAAAATACATTTTAAAATTAATAATAACTATTGTAGCCATTAAATAATTTTTATTTTTTAATCACCATCTTTTTTAACGAAGTAACTAATTTTCATAGATAAGATACATTCTTTTACCTGGATAATAAATTTAAGATACTAAAATAGAAAAATTAAATTGTATAAAGTAGTTTATTGAAATTAACCTGACACTATAGTTTGCTCTTAGTTAGTCATTACCCCTAGTTCATTATTATCACAGTTTTTTCTATATAAAAAGATAAATTTTCACTTTATAGGAATTCAAGTTTTTGTATTAGTTTGCTTCTTTGATCTTGCATTAAAATAAATCAATTTCTTTCAACTCCATTTATACACATTTATAACGACGAAATAAATAATTTAACGGAAATTCAGCTAATAATTTTTTTTCTAATATTTAATAAAAGAATAAAAAAAAGATATATTAAAGTAATTCAATTTCATGAAAAAATCTTACAGTATTTTGTAAGCTCGAACTCTAAATGATCTTATCCATTCTTAATCTATAATTTTTAAAGATTAAAACTTAGATTTGCCAATTAACCATTAAATTTTCCTAAATTATGGGCATTCAGCAAAAATTTTCATATAATTTTATAAATCTTTTGAGGATTATATTTTGTCAAAAATAAAAATAAAAATGCATATAATTATTAGAATAAATAAAAATAGTAATAAAAAACTGGATAAAGAGTTTATAACAACGGAAAATTCCTAAATTTTAGTTAAAATAAAAGAAAATGGTACTTAGAAAGTCTTTTTTGATCAGAAATACATTATTTAGTATTTTTAAAAAAATAATTCATAATTTACTTAGGGTTCCTGCCAAAGAATAAGCTTTTTCAAAACTAAAATGTCTTATTTAAAAAATAAAAAAAGGCATTTTTTATATTTCAGCAATGAAATTATTATTATTGAAAGTTTTATAATAAAATAATATTTATTTTTGCTGTATACGAAAGGTACTTATTCTTATTTTTATTTTGAATCTTTATTTAATTAAAAAAATAACAGTATCTTCATTTCGTTATTTTATTTTTAATCGTCCATATTTGTTATTTTGCTGGATAAAGAAAATTTTCGGTTTTTTAATCAATTGAATATTATTGAAATTATTATATTTTTTTATAATTTATACAAG
>LSSL01001473.1:7914-24573 GCA_001953115.1 Smittium mucronatum
GGGGGGGGGGGGGGGGGGGGGGGGGGGGGCATTCACAGTTTTGGAAGTATTTATAAACTATAATTTTTGAAACATCAATATGTTGTGTTCCGTATTATATTAATGGGATTCAGTTAATGTATATATTTTTTATTTTTAGTTATAAAAGTTTGCAATTAAATAGACTTAACCAGTTTTTTGTTATCTAAAGCCAGAAAAAAATCATTTGTGAAGTGAAAGAGGCCCCATTTTATATGAAAATAAGCACAAATAAGCTATCAGAAAAAATCAGCTGTAATTTATTAAATTAAGTATTTTAGAAGTAGTTTGTTCTTATTTTTGTGGTAATAAAAAGTATTTTTTTACAAATTTATCAACAAAAATAATTATATAATTGGTAAAAACCTTCAATGCCCCTCAAATATAGAGCAAACAGGACCTTTTTATATCCATCTAAAGCCACCGTTCATACGTGTCTACCCCATTGATTGAATCTCAGATTTGGTCATGAAGCTTTAACTGTATAGATAGTTTCACTCGCATACTTTCATTACCATATCCACCCAAAGATCGCTATAAAATCCATACTTTTGTAATACCTAAATATCTTCCTCTCTGATCTTAAAAGAAAATTTTAATAAAATACCCTTTATAAAACAACTTTGTAAATAATCTATTGTTTTTTTTAATACGTTTTCTGATTTGCTGAAAACATAACATGTAAAACCGCAAAATAACCATTTCTTATTGGTTCATATATTTTCTATAAAGCTTTTTGTATAGGTTTATTTAAACATCAACACAAAAACTTAAATATAAATTTATGTTGTAAAGTTAACCCTCAATAATCGTATATTTTATATTTTCATTAATTTGAAACGAGAAAAAATGAAAAAAATAAATATACATTCAATAATTGACTTTACTCATAAATATTTATCGACTAGAATGTTATAATACGCTATATATTATTCTTTCTGATAAAAAACATGTTGAATACAAATAGTAGAAAAATTAAAACATTATATTTTACATTTATTGTAACAAAAAGATTCTTTAAATTGAAAAAATGATTAAAATAAAAAACAAAAGAAGAAGATGCCCAAATTGATATATATCAAAGATGAAGATTGATTGGAATGAATCATGGAGAAAGTGTTTCAAAAGATGCTAAAAATTATGGAGTGGGAATGATTAACTTTAGATAATATATATGTTTTAGGAATTTATTAAAAAAATATTTTAAATTATAAAAGCAAAATTTAAAAAGTGAAATTCTTATCAAAAATTTCTTCACTACATTCTCCTCTACCATTCTAACAACTCCATAACTCGTGGGTATCTCTTCAATTATAATATTGAAAGACTAAACTCTGAATCTCAGCTTTTTTGAAAACACAATTTTCAATCTATGATTTGGCAGTTTCTGATAATACCTTATTATTTATGTTGCCGGTATATTTCTGAATCTAATTATATTTAGGTTCTTCTTAAAGTTTTCGGGATATTTTCAAAAGAAACACGTTGAAACCCGTGACTTTTTTTTTGTGTCTAATCAGATTAGAGTAGAAATAAATAAGATATTTTTAAGAATTGTAAATTCATTTAATCGCGTATAATTCAACCAGATTTGATCAAAAATTTCTGTGTCATCAGTTTTTAAAAAGAAGTAAAAATATAGATACTGAGATTATTTTTTTTTCATGAAGAAGTATGGTTTATCATTTTTAATCTAATTAAAATATTCAAGATTTTATTAGCCATTGATATTAATAAATCAAAAAAATGATTTTTCATATCAATATATTTTTAGTATTAGAACCTAGTTTATCCCACTATCACACTCATCTTAAGCCATAAACATGTCGTAATCAAATTTATAGGAATGATTTCATTGATAAAAAGTATAAATAATCAAGGATAGTCATTAAGAGAACTTGAAAAAATTCTTACAAAAACTGGAATTTTCAATTTTCATTTGATTTCTCTGAATATTGTGTTTTTGTTAATTTTATTTGAAATTAAAATTCTAATAAAAATAAATGTCTCTTATGAATCCCAAATTTTGAAAACTCGGTATCTGATTTTTTTTAAAGTATTTTAATTGTTTTTCTATTGGTATCTATTCAATGAATTAAAAAAATTTACTAAAATATTAATCATAATACGACCATTTTTTTAATAAAATATACAAGTATAATTTAAAATAAATATTTACAACACATCCAAAAAAAAAGGCAATACTAATGAATTCCTAGAAATACCAGCAATTCATTATTTATTTATTTATTGATTATAATTAAATTTGTAGATTTTTTTTAGAAATTTAATTAAAATTTTCTTCAAAAAGGAAGACAACCGATGATTCAAAGAAAAGATAAATTGATTTTAATCTTTTAAAAGATTCTTAATTTCTAGACTGCTATCCTTTAAAAAGTCTAGCATATAAACAACATTCTGTTTAGAAAATGATAGCTCGTTTGTACTTCTATAGACGATATCCTTATGAAAATCAAACTCAAACACCAAAAAATTGAGTAATTTCATTTTGATTTTATCTGAAAAAAATTTTGAGCACAAATATGCAAATATAGGATGTTTTAGGACTCTTAAAACGCCCATTTTATTTGTGTAATAGTCCAACTTCTTGAATATACTTGAAGATAATCCACATGTGTTAATAACCGTGTTGTAGTTACCCAGAGGCTCATGCGATTCGAGAGTTTTAGAAAGCTTCCCTTCCTTTTTTAAATGTACTTTTATGAATTCTAAGGATTTTCTGTATATTGAATAAAAAATCAACTTAATTGAAAATTCTGATTCCTCAACAGAGCTAGATAGATAGGTACTACAGCTGGAGGGACATCCATAAGAATCAATATCTCTTTTGGTATCACGAAATTTGTCAATCGAATTCATCGCTTCACACCATATTGTACAATACGAATTATTCATATCAAAATTTATCCTGTACCAAATAAAATCTGGATCAGAAGAAAAATTAATATTTTCAGAACTTTTAAATCCTTTTATTTTATCCATTATGTCAGATTTAGCTTTTTCAAACTTTTGCCTTTCGTTTAGATAGCAACTGAAGAATATTTTTTCCAGTTTTGAAATTAGAATTTTTGGGTAAATTTCTTCCATTTTTTTGCCATTTGTTTGGTATTCTAAGAGCTCCAGATCAGGAATCTCGGTTAAAAAGATGTTTTCAGAGCTGGAAGTAACTTCTTCCTGATATTTTTTTATAGATTCTATTACATCGATTTTTATAGAATTATAGGAACTATTTAAACTACCTTTATTTAAACCTTCGCTGAAACATGTCTTAGAATACTGCCCATGCATACCCTTGATATAAAGAATATTATCTTCACTAATATGAAATAGTTCGTTTAAAACTCTTATAACAAAATCCTTTTTGGAATACCATTCTAGAGAAAAACTTCCGCCATTTATGGCTTTTGTTATTTTATTTTTGAATTTTGAAAGGCTGTCATTTTCTGAAAAAAAATGAAGGTAGTTTTTTTTGAGATTTACAATATGAATGTTTTCGATATTAGCATATTTCAAGTTTTCTGTATTAATGATATTTTCCGGCTTAAATTTATCCATAAACCCCCATATATTCCTGGTTATGTTGGAAATATCGATTAAAATTAGTTTGCTGCAATTATTTAGCTCTAATCTCTGCAAAAATGAAACTTCACAGTTTGAGTATGGTTTTGCCAGGTCTTTTACAAATATAGTTAAGCAGCTCTTTAAAATATTCGAAAAAAGATCAATCTCAATCTCAGTCGAATTACTTTCCAAAGATTCCAAATCTACACAAAAAAAATCTGTTTTCAACAACTCTGAATTTTTAGACGAAGGATTTACATAGAACTTTAAAAGCTGAAAATTATTTGATTTTTTACCCAAAGATAAGCCGAGCGATTTTAATTCTAATCTTTGGAATTAATCATATTTTTTAATATCGTACTCTTCAACACTGGGAATGCCGTGTATTTCTTCTTTACCTTCATTTTGGATAAAACTCGATATTTGGGTAATATTAACCCGAGAAAAATCAACACCAACTGGTAGGATTGGGTGATTAAATATTTTATTTATTAGTATTTTTTTATCCGTTTCCTTTTCACTGATAAATATTATTCTTTGGGCATTGTTGAAAGGGAGGATCATTAATTGCTCCATTGTTTTTATATACTCGCAAATCCTTTCTATAAAAAAGTCTGAATCATTTTTTAATGTATATTTGTTTTTGCTAAAATTATTTATAGCTGTTTTATTTAGTGGTACAGGCTCAAGATGCGAATTTAAAGTGTAATATTGGTTGAAGTATTCGATTGGCGTATTTGAGTGGCAAATTTCATCATTTAACTTTTTTTGAGGATTTTTTTTAGAGACAAAATAGGGCCTGTTAGATTCAATCACTTTTTCTTCAAAAGATTTTTCAAAATGTGGCCAATCTGAATTGATTTTAAACTCCCATCTAGATTTTCTGGAAAACTCTAAATATCTCTTAAGTATTGATATTGATTTAGATACTAGAAGTTTATATTCAGTGCCCAATGCCCCTGATTCTCTCATGAATATTTTGGATAAGATATTCTCTGATGACATTTCCTATTTTCTACGTTGATATGGCGCGCAGTATCCAAGAAAGAAACCTATAGGTACAGTTTATTGTAGAAAAATACCCTATATGATTTTGCAAACCGATATATATATTCTGGGCTTAAAATAAGGTATTTTTTAAAACTTATCAACTGGTTTTCAATTTATATCTGGAATATCCCCGATATAAAACTGAATGTATATATTAATACCTATAAGACTTATAATTATATTTTTATAAACACGTTGGTTAATAAGCATATAATATTTTCTGTATATTAAGATGAGGTAAGGGATTTTTGATAAAAATGCCTGGAATGAATAAATTTCTGCTGTTGCAATAGAGGAGAGTGTGATACTAAAACTACTTGAGTGTATAACTTTTTTGATTGTCAAAACTTGCAGCTTCAATATTTCTATTGAATAATTCTAAATAAAAATATAATGGGTGTATTTGGTTATCTTATATATGTTTTTTGATACAGGTTAATGAATGGATATCTCATCTAAGTTTAAATAGAATTGAAAAGTATTTAAATACATTCAGAAGAATGGCAATGAATCTAACATGAATACTCGAGTCTTTTAGAATTAAGACACGAATAGGGAAATAAAAAAGAGGTCATATTCATTGTTAGAATAAAAATCGTCTCAAAAAAATGTTTTTTTATTCAGTGATTGTCATTTTTTTCATCCTTATTAGGTTTATAAATCTATACATTTTTTTTTATCCTAATATAAAGTGACATCTTAATAAACTAAGCATATCCCAAAAAGGATAATGTGTCATTTTTTTACAACAAAACCAATTCTTAGGAAACTGCAAAAATTATTTAAACAAATCATAAAGCCTAAAAGAGAAAATAAAACTGATGAGAAATCTTCCTGTTTGATTTTACAGTTGACACGTCGCTTTTTATTCTGGAGTTGTGACATCTTTTTGTATTATATTTCAAGGAAATTTAATCAAAAAATCTTTTAATTTTTTTTTGGTGGAAAACTTCCTCAAAAAGATCATTACTTTTCCTGAATAGTTTATATCTCAGAATAGTAAACTCCATTTAGCTTTTGGTTTATAAGGATTGGAATTTGTTAAAAACCTGTAAGATTATAAATTTGTGATGAAACAATTAAATTTGACTAGTTTTGTGTGGGAATAATGAAATGGGTGATGTGAAGCTTAAACGTATTTTTTGAGCCATTTCGGGCGAAAATTTCATATTTTTGAACGATTATAAATTTTGCGAACTGCTTCGATGAAACAAATTAATTGAGATTCTAATAAAATACCAACTTTAAGTCACAAAAAAATAGACTCATAATTGATTTGCGTTAATGGGTGTCAAATTTTGCACTTTATAATCTGAAAAATCTAAATTCAAAGAAACCAGAGAATATAAAAATTAAGTGTAAAAATGTAAATTTACCCGAAATCTTGCATAACCAACCCGAAATCTGATATCCATCACTAAAAACTGACACCCATCAACAAAATCTGTTATTCGCTGCATTTTTCACCATTATAATATGAGCTTCATCACTAAAAACAATTTTCGATTTATTTATTGGACAAACTTTGTAAAATTCTTGCGAATCTTTCCTTTCTATGAAATTCAATAAATTCTCACTTATTCGATAAATATATGGATATGGTTTTTGATATTAATAAAGGAAACAAATTTCCAATATCCCTAAAGTTTAAATTTATCTTATAAGCATTCAAAAAAAATGGAATTAATGTAATGAAAATGTATAGAAGGATTTCAACATCTCCGTTTTTATTGCGAAGATAATTCGTGATAATAGCTTTTTTACGTACTTGGGAGGATGAAATATCCATTTATATAGAAAAAGAACTAAAAAGATTAAGGTAATTGTACTTATCAGCATTTTCTAAAACTTTTAAATGAGTATATACATTAAATTTTTTACTATATTGATCAAGTTTTATTTTATTAATAATTGAGTCAACTTTCTAAGACTTTATAACATTTTTCTGATCTATTACATCTAGTTTTTTACATGCTAAAACTAAATCACCACTTTTCTATATGTTGCGGCTTATTGAATATATTATACTTAGTGGTGTTTATCAGTCTTCAGACTATAATACCTTAATCAATCAACAAAAAAATGGAATAACGATTTAAATATTCTCTAAAAACTTGAAATAAATGCCAAGTACTATTAAAATACCTAGATTGTAAATTTTTGGTGAATTTAAATTGCACCAAAATCTTTAAAAATAATTAAAACATCTATAAATTTTATGTCATTAAATGTGAAGCGATTAATAGAATGCCACAAAAGATTATATATTGCTGATAGTGGGAGCAATATGATATTTATTAAGTTATTTGGTACATATACCGTTCGATTTTGCTAAATATTTAGTTACAGGTAATATGAACTGAACCTAATTCCACTTGTATTAAATGACTAGGAACTATTTTTTTTTATGGATATAGACTTATGGTTTTATTTGGGGTTTGTTTATGTTGTAATTATGATTTTTTTAAAAAAAAAATTGCGGTGGGCTTTATCGTCTCAGCTAAGATCAAAAATCATATGCATATATTTATCAAATAATAAGGGAAATGCATCAAATTTTCTAGAAAGGAAAGATTCACAAGAGTTTAAGAAAATTTGTTAAATAAATAAATATAAATTTTTTTTAGTGATGAAACCCAGATTTTAGTGGTCAAAAATGCAGTGAATAACAGATTTTAGTTACGAGCGTCAGATTTTAGTGATGGGTATCAGATTTCGGGCTGGTTATGCAAGATTTCAGTGATGATAAAATGCCAACCAAAAATTAAGTGCAATCCAAAAACAAAGATTGGCGTTAATTGGTAGACAAAATCTGGGAATTTCCTCAAATTCTGGATACTTTGCACAGAATCCATTTTTTATCAGCCATTTTTGTCCGCAAACTTTTTTTGAAATAAAAACACTGGCTATTTTTTTTCTTTTGGCTAAAACTTAACCTCGGCTATAATAAATTTCCAATAGTGTAAATAAAAGTGATTCTTTCATCATTTCACAATGATTTTATCAAATAGATAGGGCTCATTTTGTCTCTTTCAAGACAAGTGGTTAAATTGAAGACATCACTGTCCTATAATTATAAGTATTCGATTTAATATAAACGACAATAATTGGATAAGCCTAGTTAACCATCAAATAGAAAATGCCAACTAGCAAAAAAAATGGTAATATATTATTAATCTGCCAATTATAACCAAAATATGATATTTCTAAAGGAAATCCGACGTTTATTTTTGATATCTGATAATTCTGATTTTTTCTAATAAAAATATCTGACATTTTGATTGAAAATCTGACAATTTTTTTCCAAAAGGATATATTTTTAAAATAAGCTAATAAAATAATCAAATTAGTTTTAACGGTTGAATTTTTTCCTTCAAATATCCTTACAGCGTATAGTTTTTTGGGAAACTTCCTCATATAAAATCTACAAATTAGCTTTTTAAAGATTTAAACCTACACAACCTCCTCTTTTAACCTTTATAGGGCCGATAGTGCAAAAGTGACTTTCATTTTTTGCTCAATGTTATCACCAAATCGAAAGCATTTATAGAATATTGGATGGAACGATAAATTTAACCATATTAAGATCATTGATATAATTAAATGGGCATAATGCTATTAGTAGGGCCTGGAAAGGATTAAGCAAAATCATTTATAATTTTATTTTACTAAGATATAAGTAGAGATGTAATATGAATATTTATAAGGGGTTTTTTCATTTATACTTCGGTTTACATTCCGTTTAATTTCATCTGTTTTATTTATTCTATTTATGTTTCGAACCAATATACTTATTTTTTTTTTACTATGAATGTCAATAAATTCATGTTATGAATTAGGTGTTTCGAGTTAAGTTATTTTATGATGATACCTATATGTTTCAGTAACTCCTTCGGGAAAGAATATAATCATAACTCACAAAATTGTTGGAGATCAACCACTGTTTATTTATCACGCCTTGAAACCATTTTTGAATTCAATATGAAAAACAAATTGACTTTAATAACACTTTGATTGGTACATGGATGTTTTTGGGTATTTTTAATACTCTATCTTATCTTTTATTTTCACCATGCTTAAAAATGTCATGAAAAGTTGGCTATTGTCTTTTTTTCCTGAATTTAATATAATAGAATCAAAATTTTCAAATTTTCATCGCATGATTTTTTTTATCATCTTCTGAATTCCAGATGTTTAAAAAGTAGTTGTTATCACTGATTTTAACTTAACATTAAACGCAAGGTATATTTAAAAAAACTTAACGAGTTTAAAATTATTGACAAGATTATTTATATATGATTCCATTTTAACGAATATTTTATGATAAAACGCATTTTCAAACTATCGTTGCTAGTATAAAATGCCTTTTCGACTATTTATTGTCATAATAGCACGCTGAAGACAAGTAAAAAACTATTCAAGCTATAATTCTCCTTTTTATTCGTATTTTGGTATAGTCCACATCAATTTTATATGCTTCTCATTACTATTATTGGTATAATAATGAGATTATAGATTTTTAAAGAGTAGCGGTGCCTTTCGAAAGAATTTTACAAGGTTTATGTCTGAACCAAAGTTGTAACATGATAATTTATTTATTTATTCAAAAAAAAACTGTCTTTTTGTGCTTCACTTCATATTTTTGCAATGTTATTTTCAAAAAAATTATACATTAGAGATGATTTAAAAAATACCTTGGTTCCACTTCAGGAAATTATATAAATTTTGTAAATAAAGTATATGAATGAAAACATATTTTATAGTATTGCAATTGTCAGATTATCAATCGAATTGTCGAATAATTTTATTAGGGAAATTAGAATTTTCGGATTTCCAAAAAAAATTTCAGATTTCCATCAGAAATTTCAGGTCTCGGTTATAGTTGTCAGATGAATATTTCCTAACCAAAAAAAAAGCTTCAGAGTATTCCTGGGTCCCAAAATAGAATTAAAAATATAAAATTATTTTTTTGAACAGCCAATGAGTAGATGGAATCGTAAAAACTGACCAATAAAACCTGTAAATAATTTTTTGCGGAATTTTCTCTAAATTCGCGGACAGAAATTACTGGAAAAATGGATTTTGTGCACATTTTCCAGAATTTGCGGAATTTTCCAGGTTACATCTGTTTTTTCCAGCTTTTGTTGAAAAAAGCCATTTAACCCAAAAAAAAAACAGTTTTATTCAAATCAATTTCTCACCACTATATCTTTGTAAAATTATCACCTAATATTTTTAGAGCTAGAAGGGTTAGATAATAAAATTAGGAAGTTTTAAACGGATTTCAGGGTTTATAAGCAAGTATCTGATCTTTTAAACATTTTCTGATCTTTTATAGTTTTTCTGATCTTTTATAAATTTTCTGACTTTTTATTTGTTTACTTGAGCTTTTATGTGAAAAGTCTAGTGTCTTTATTAAATCGTGCAACATAAATTCATTTATGGAAATTATTATCCAGAAATATTTTCAAATTGCCAATTAAAAGAATAAAACCTATGTCGTATGGTTAAAATATTTTTATTTTTATTTAAAAAAAAGAAGAAAAAAACTTGTCTCTGCTGATTTTTTTCAGGCAGAATTAAGAAAAAAATCAATGATTGGTGTAATTTCACGTTAAAAATTGGCTTAATATCAATTAATTTTTAACAGAAATGTATGTCAACTTCAGAATTTTATTTCTATTAAACACTAGTCTTTTTTATTGCAATTTTTCCATCTTATGATGAATGAAATACTAAATTTTTGGGTGCCTAAACTATAGAATAAATTTTATTTATAACATTTAATCTAGTTATATTCATTCAAACTTTAATGATATGTAAAAAAAAAAATTGCACAATAATTTCTCTAGATTTATTTACCTTTAATGGGTTTGTAAAATAAACATAATTGCAAATTTAATGTTTAAATCTAAGTTCAATTTTTATTGATATAAATTTAGACGGCTTTTCGATCAAATTCATCTATTTCTTTCAGTAAATTAAAAAATAAAAGACTTTCTATAAATATTAAATCATTTAAATTGAAGGTTTTGGTTATAGTAATATTATGGATAGCTTTATATTAGTAATATATAAGGGATTATAACTTTTTTTTGTTAAATAATTGAAAAATAGATACAATATTAGAAACTATAATAACAAAGCCAAATTTTTCAAGATTAGATATATATTAAATATATATCTTCGAATTTTCATTTATAAATGCATAATTTCTGTTTTATCCGGTTAAAATAAACATTTATAAACAGTAGGCGTAGTAAATATATAATAAACGTGCTTCGTTATTTCGAAAGATTTAATATGTTTAAAAACTTTGTCAACCTTTTCGCATTAAAAAACATGAATTTAGTTACAAGCCATTAATTAAACCAAATTAAGATTCATAAGTTATTACAATTTATTTTTTTTGGAAAAATCTTTGTGGAAATAGCTTCTTGTAAAATATATTAGCTAAGAAATTAAGATATAATCTGATTCTTTTTATCTATATCATGTTAAAAAAATCGATCATTAAAAAATTGATATTTTTTGTAATATTATTGCCCCATTTTTTCTTGCTCTTTGTTTAAAAATTACTACTTAATTTAGAATTAGCCCATTAATTTTAACTTTAGCTTTTTTACAGTTTTTATTATAAATTTTTCCATAAATCGAAACTTTGTTACACGATTTAATAAAGAATTTAGATTTTTTACGTAAAAGATCAGGTAAAAAAATGAAAATTTGAAAAAATGCAGAAAATCAGAAAATCAGAAAATATTTAAAAAATCAGATTCCTGTTTAAAAAACCTGAAATCCGTTTAAAAATACAGCAGTTTATTTTTTATCCTAAATAATATTGCGATATTATTTTTAAGAAATACTGACTTAATGAATGCAAAGTATAGCGAAAAATATCTGTATATCGTGAATTAAAATTCATATTGAATTTTATTAGATTATTAAAACATGATTTATTGGATAAGTTTTACTTTATTCTCCAATGAAAATTTTGTAATGTTACCATCACATCAAACGAAAAAAACTATAAATTTTTCAAAATTATTTTAATACTGTGCCTATCCGAGAAATTTTGTGAAAAATGGGGAAATTATAAAAGTTTTTTTTTTTTGTAAAAATGTGGATAAATCATCAAGTTTTATAATAAAATATCACCAAAAACACAAAATAATCCTTATTTCCAAATTCCTACAACAAATTTATCACCAAATTTACAGATGGTTGTGCCACCATAACTTGATTTTTTTATTGAAATCGATTGGAAATTTTTGGAGCTTAAATATAGAAGAGTCTCTACTAACCCCCCCTTCTCTACAAGTACTCACCTCGAAAATAATTATAAATTTATTTCTTATTTTTTATTCAAAGTTTTATTAAATATACAAGGTTTATTTTAATCTGGTTCTTTAAAAAAATTTTAATTATATTTTCTACATTAGACTCGAATTAAATATTCAATTCGATTTTTATAAATTCAGTTGAAGTTGGAAATTAATTGGTGCTTTTTTCAAATAATTTGGACTTCTAATAGAGGAAACTGAAATGATTTGTGAGAATTTTTTAGGCTCAATACACACCTAAAATTTCATTTTGTTAGCTCCAAATTAAATCCCAAAGAAAAAAGAATTCGGTGTTAGTAAAAAAGCTCGCTTTTTAAATATAATTATTATATTATAAGCTTTTAATTTCTTATAATCTGAGTATAATGAATTAAATGTTGATTTTTTTCATAGATTTTTCATATTCATATTTCGATAAAAAGCAAAATGTATTTAGTTCGAAAAAGTATAATAAAAGGCTTTTATTTTAGTATATCTTGAATTTTAATCTTATCCGATTTTATAGCTTAATCCCTTGATTATAAGCTTTTTCCAGATGAAACCTTTGATTATTTGCCAAATCGGGCTTGTGGATTTTTTTAATATAAAAAATTAAAATAAGTCGTTATAAGATCTTTTTTTTGATAAAAAACAAAATATATTTTTACAATTAATCCCTTTGAAGAACTGGGGGGGGGGGGATATAATAAAATTGACTGGAATTTATAATTTTTGGAAGTATGAAGCGATTAGTCAAATTTATACCAAATTTTCAAAAAATAAATAATCTGGCTTTCTAAATAACTTTCATAAAAGATTTTGATATTCAATTATATGTCACACGCGCTTTACTATTCTCCAATATGAATATGATAAAATTTTATCAACTGAATATATCTGTGGTATTTTTTTAATTAGGAACTTCAGTGAAGATTTAAATGGGTTGCATACACAGAATTTATCATAAGATGATAAGAAGATGATAAGAATAACAATGAATTAAAAAAATATAGATTATTTAAATTTTCATAGTTTAAATATAAGGCAAAATTTAGTGTTCCTTCAATGAAAGCTTTTTTATATTTATTTTAAACTCGGCATTTATTTAAACAAAAATATACTTACTACGAGTAATTATGGTTAAAAATTTACTATAATCTATAACCTATATCCCCTTATAAAAAATTAAAATTTTTAAGATATTTGAATAAAAATACTCCATATTATTAAGACTTTTATTTTAAAATTATTGTCAAATGCAGTTATCGGAACTCAGTTTGATGGTTATAAATTTTACCAAAAGAATTTTTAGTTAGAAAATACAGAGAATTTATATGTGCTGAAATAATATAGATATATGTTTTTTAAATGTTTATCATAATCGTTCTTTAGGTTTTATATGGCTATTGATAAGTTAAAATCAATAAAATTGTCCATAACATAAGAAAAAAATCTGATTTTTTGTAATTTATATAGAAATATAATTTGATGCGCACCATAAAATACAAGTTAAAATCGAAATCCTCTAAAAATATAACACTTAATCCAGATAAAACTTTAATTAGAACTAAAAAAAATTTCAAATATTTACAACTAGAATTTCGAATAAAAAAATTCTGGATTTTGATTTCTATTTCTATTAACCCAAAAAAAACCATTCGTCCAAAAATTATGCTAAATTAAGTTGAAATAAAACGTATCAACGAAATAAAAATTGATTATGTTTCAGTTTTTTTTTTTTGGAAATCCAAAACTTTTCAAAGAAATCAAAATGTTATTGCTTTTTTTTTTTTGGTTCTTTTTAAATGATTTGTTTTAAATGTTAAGGAGGGTTATTTTTCATTTATAGATTCGCCAACTATTTTTAGCCCTAAATCATCAGAGATATATATCAGATCCCTACACACGCTGACTTTATTTACACGATCAATTCATGCATATATTTTCAAAATAGATTCTGTGAATCATTCCAATTACCGATATCTTCTAACTATAAAAACGTTATTAAATCCGCTCATTGTTATTTAAAACGTTAGATTTTGAAGTATTTCGTCTAGTAAAACTTTTAATAACATATTTATCCATATCTAGCTAATTTTTTTCTTTATTTTTTTGTATCAATCTTTAGATTTATATAAATTATAAAACTTAGGGGTGATTTATGACTTTAGAAATCAGTTTTTAATATTTTTTTCTCGAAAAGGCTTCCCGCCTTGATTTTTCATATTTAGAATCAACTATTATCGTATCAGGTCTACCAACCTCGACACCTGTTGATCTAAGCCATTTTTTTTCTAATAACCTATACTTTCCCTCTTATTTTTAGTCATATCGTAATAGGTTAGAAATTATCACGATATTTTTTCTTTTTAACTTTTTTAAATGTGGTTAAAATCCTTAAATCAATCTGTTTTTTCCGGTATGTAACATATTCGGTCATAAATATCGTTTTAATCTTATCTATTTATTCTATTTTAGAGTTTTCCGGAACATTTTCAAATATTAAAAGTATTTTTTGATCTCTTTAACTTCCAAGTCTGGTTTAGAATGAAACATATAGCTTTTTTTATAGCTTGAATTCGATTATCCAAGAAAATTGATGTTTACAGCATTCTCCAGGATTTTTGTCCCTTAATACTGTTAGGATATTTTAATTTTTAAACTTTCTAATCATGATAATTATAATTTGACTTCAATGTTAGAACCACTTAAAATGATGAAGTAAAAATATTTTCCTTTGAATTTTTTTTCCTCTAATTGTTTTCAAACTCTCTTGAGGGCGAAATTTTTATAAATTGGCATCATTATAAGAAATTAAAATTTATTCCTTATTTTATATATGTTGAAAATCTTATTAAAATATTGTTTTCTAGAAAAATTCAAGCTATCCATTGTTTTGGATTGTTTTTTCCTAACCCAGAACCATTATCATAAAATACTTTTGTTCTAAAATTCATCCTTTATGAAAATACAGAATACAAACCTCTATAGCTTTAAAATTAAAGATGAATTTTTTCCTGCTAAATGGATAGATTTTCTTAATAATAATTCAGGCTTTTATTTGCGCTTATATTATCTTTGCCTTTGTATACAATATTTTTTTTCCAGTTATATTATTTAAAAAGCGGGATTTCAGAAAAACTTGTTTAATATATTTCCATAAAGCTCTAAAGATCTTAATCTTATTTTTTCTAAATTTAAAAGTATATTTATTGTAGCTCTATTACCGCCAGAATAATTTATGTGTAAATTTTTTTAATATTTAAGAGAATTTTCCTAATGTGGTTTTAGAATTTTATGTAAAAAAGACTCATGTTTCCAAAAAAAAATTCATAATTTTTTTATATTCGTTTCTAGTTTCACTTAAGCAACTTAATCATAAATTAAATAAATTCGGGCACTAATAACTAGAATTTCGGGTCAAAAAAATCTATTTTATTTCGAAATGTATTAACACACAAACTCCGCAAAATTTTTACGAAAAATTTCATATATTGTTAAAAATACGTCGATTTAATTTTTATTATTTTAAGTTAAATAAAAATTTATAAAAATAAACAGTTAAAAACTATGGTTCAGATAAAAATGAAAATAGTGAAAATTTTTCAAAAAAAAATAAAACCAACTTCCCTCTGCCACTTTTGCAGATCCATACCTAGAGAAAATCGGTACTAGATGGCTGCTAATTGCCTATAGGTCTCTCCATCGAAATACAACTTTTTAATATTACAATAGACCCTTTTATAATTACGATTTATCTTTTTTTTAATTCCAAAATACTATTTTTTCTAGATCTTTTTTTTCATTATTAAATGCGATAAGTGAATTTCGCTTATGAAAATTGATATACGTCATTATTGGCTAACAATTAAATTTTTTTAGGTATTTTTTTTTGATATTAATTAGAATAAATAATTAAGCTTCCCAATATTAACTTTTTGATATTTTCATCAAGAAAATAGCCCTGTATATCTAAAAAAGGGTCTATTGGAGTGAAAATATTGGTCTATTGCTGTGGAAAAAAGTTAAATTGGAATTTTAAACTCGATAAATTTGAATTATAAGTGATCTTAGCACGCAAATACCAATCAGAAAACTTCAAGTTTTTAGCACAAATTTATGATCGGTGTTGTCAGCTTGAGGCTAACTTGAATTATAGTTAGAAACCCCCTCAAAAAAATTTCAATTAAACTCAACTAACATTCGTTATAATTAGAAAGAAGATTTTTTGATGTCTGAGCGGATCGGTGCAGGTATGAACGGGCAGATAATCTCTTTTCGCTGTCTATGGCATAAATGGAAACTTAATAAGATAAAATTGAAATTATCTGGCTCATAGATTTTGCAGAAGATAAATTTTTTTAAAAGAATTTCGTCTACAACATTTAATATTTGATAGTCACTGGACGGTCCGGAAGGTCCCCATTCGCATTTTCCCAATGTTCTGGAGGCCAAGTTTCAGGTCAGGATACAGCAGCTGAAGATTCATCCAGTTTTCTTTTCCGCCGATTTTTCGGTCCACCGTCCACTGGTGGATTTTAGACCGGTTATTTTTATTTTTCCTGTCGACTATGGTGATGTCTGTTTCGACTTTTGAATTTCGAACACAAAATGTTTTTATCCATCTTGCACTGCCGGTTACCCAGGTGGCTATTCTGGTCTTGATGGGCGACTTAATGAGGTCGGC
>LSSL01001474.1:5482-17674 GCA_001953115.1 Smittium mucronatum
CCATGTGATTTATTCGAAAACTTAAAATAAATCTTTTATAGACTAAACTTTTTCAAAGAAAAGATTTCGGATTTCTATTTTAAAAACTAATGAACTTGATTTTAAACCCCATTATTTTATATAATCTCTTGATTCAATTATATACATGTTATTCACCTGTTAAAAAATCCAAAATGATAAAGAGAGTTCATAAAGTAGCATTATAAACTCCAATTGGAAACACTAAATATCTGGAAAATCTCTTTTAAAACAGATATATGCCGGAAAATTATTTTTTCAAGTAAATCATAAACTGCTTTATGTAGACAATAAGGTGAAATATTTATTAAAAATCTATAAAAAAAAAAAATACCAAATTTTAGCAAAAAAAAAATTAAAGTCTAGAACTCGCTTTTTCTTGGTGGAATCGGTGTGTAAAAGAAAATTAAATATATCATCTCAATTGCTATTTTCAAATATAAACTAAAATTTTATATTCAAAGTGCTGAGAAATAAATTTTGGATTTAAAAGCTAAAAAAATTCTCACTTTTGATTTCCAATGAAACATTCGAATACATTAACGAAAAAAATAAATTATACTTTTAGAATAAGCTCATAATATACAAAACTTGTAAAAAAATGTCAATTTTTTTTTTTGCTAATACCATACTGAAATAATACTCTTAAATACCAAAAAATGAAATGAATAGCTTTTTTTTTCTTTTTTTTTTTTAGAAACATCTGAGTTTTGACTTTAATTGAAATTTTATTATTTAAAAAGTTCAAAAAAATGACCAGGGCGCATTTCAAACTTTCAATATATGCAATGAATAAAAAATCTAGAGATAACATCAAATCTTGTTTAAAAATTTTGGTTATATCCAGCTTCATGGATAATTTTAGTACATATAAATCAACTATTCATAGAAAAAAATTGACGAAAAAATATATTACGAAAAATGAATTTGAATTTCGGGATGGATGATATCTGTATTTTGGTAATTTAAATCAAGCTACATTTCGAAATTTGTATTATTATGTTTTGAATAAAAAAAATCTTTCAAAAAATAATAGATGTACAAATTTGGTGCTTCTAAAATGTGTCAAGTAAATTAAGTAATAATATAATACAAATACGTTCATATCGAAATAAATGAATTTTTTAAACCTAATTTGATTTATAATTCAGAATAATATAACATTTGGGTCGGCTCTGTGAATCGTAAAAGATAATTTTGGTCTTTTTATTGCTCTTTTTTTAAAAATCTATATATAATTTGAAAGACCATCAAATCAAACTATTTGTTAAAAGTTTTTGGAAAACTGTATTAATATAAATTTTTTCATTTTTTCCATTGCTTTATAATTTTTAAAAACCAGGTAATTTCAATATTATTTAATAAATTTATTTCTTGAATTTGTTCCAGGGCGATAAGATTATCAAGAATTTTTTGGAGATAACTATTAGAAAACTGTTTTATACAGAGAAACATTTGTGTAAACCTTCATATATAACCTTAAAACACCACAATGTGCGCTTTTATGAAAGAGTCATTTGATTATTTGAAAATACAAATTTCTTTTTCATTTTTTCCGATAAATCGCTGTCTGGTTTTCTAATTCAAGCATGAATAGAAAATAAATACTCGGAAATATATTTCAGGGTAAATTAAAAATAAAATTTAGAATAAAGCAGTACTGTTTGGTTCTAAAATACTATTCCAACTTTAAAAATATCAAGTAGTATAATAAAAACTTGTATTATAATTTGGGATTAAATTGGTAAAAAAAATTTCAATCAAGATATAAAGATGAAGAAAAATAGTTTTTTTAAAAAAAATCAATGTTAATAAAATTGGTTGATTTATGGTTTTTTTTTATGGTCCAGGTAGGTATGATTATATTTAAACTACACATTCATTTTTAAATGAACAGCTCGGAGCTTAAAAATATCTGAATTTCAGAAATAAAAGTTTGTTTTGTTTTTTCAGCTAGAAACGAACTCGGCTTAATTTATAAAATTTAAAAAAAAAAAAATTCGATTCAAATTCTCTTGTCATGAAATACTACTCTTAGCTTTTATATAAAAATTAATTCCCCAAATTATTTTTTGCGTTAATTGGTGATATAGAATATTCAAAAAATTGAAGGATGTGGGTGTGTATCATTCCTAAAAAAACTAAATCGCACCAATTTAATTATTTTATTTTATTTTTAAAAGAAAGTCGTGTATTAAAAATCATTTCTTTTTCTGGTGAAAAATCGTGCATATTGTTCTGAATTTAGTTAATCTTAAAAAAAAAACATTAAAAAAAATATCAAGAAAACATTCTCTGTCTTTCCAACTTCAGTAAAATTGGATAATATATTTCAGAAAAACTCACTTTTTTAGACATTAATTTTTTCGATTTGATACATATAATTAATATTAATTTTTTTACATATTATAAAAGGGGTAGGATTTTTCACTATTATTTATTTTTCAAAAAGAGTAAAGCTTTCTATACAAGGCATCGAAAAAAAAGTAAATACACGATTATTTACATTATTTATTAATATTACTTTATCTAAATTAAGTTTAAATCTGCATGTTTTCTATTACTAAATCACTCTTCTAATAAAAAAAATTGGTAAAAAAATCGAAACTAAAGGTATTACAAGTTAATATGAAAAAAACATAATAAAAAACTTTTCATTTTAACGAGTTTTAGACCAGTATAATCATGAATATAAAATATTTTTTATATAAATTTAATATAGTTGAATGTGTTTTTTTTTTTTACGAAAATTGGAAAAAATATATGAAACCTGGAAAATGTGCATATAATCCTTTTTTTACCAGTCATTCATGTCCGCTAATTTTGAGAAAATTCGCAAAAAATTATTTATAGACTTTATTGGTCAGATTTTTTTATTTCATTCATTCATCTGCAGTTCCGAAAAGTATACTTAGATTTTTTATTCTATTTTGAGACTCGGGAATATTCTGAAGCCCTTTTTAGTATAGTTCAAATTTTCTATTTTATGGTTAACTAGGCTTATCAAATTATGGAAATTCGAATATTTTAAATTATAGGATATTTTTAGCCATAATTCAACCATATGTCCAGAAAGGGTAAAAATGAGAAGTATATATTGTTAAAATCTTTGTGAAAAGACGAAATAATCATTTCTATAAAACATGATTGGCAATTTATTATAACTTAATTCAAGTTTAATATAAAAAAAATAGCCAATGTTTGTATTTAAAATAAAATTTTCGGAATGTTTTCTAAATTTGATAACAAAAATGACAAGTAAAAAATAAATCTTATCAGTATTTTCCAAGATTTGCGGAAATTTACAGATTTGGTCCACATATTAACGTCAACCAACTAAATACTAGTAATAACGAAATCTTTATGAAGTTTATATATTGGGTATTTATTTATAGTGATAAGAACTATATAATATTTTTTGTGGATTTTTTTATTAAAGATAATATTTTATATAGAGATCTAAAAGACTTTAAAACAGAATTTACTGGAATTTAAAATTTCTAAGAACTAATCAAAAAATTTTAAACTTTATTATTATGACCTATATTCTAACTAATAATTGGTAATAAAAATAAACAATATCATCTCATTTTTATTTATGATCAAATTGGTATAAATAAATGTTTCATATTTGGAGATTATAAAGGTTTTGAACACATTTAATTTGTGAAGATAATTCATATCAATTCGATCATTTTTTAATAATATTAAAACAAAACAATATAATTTTATTCGTTCTCAATAAAATAACATCACTATTTTTTTAATGTAAAATTTTATATAATTTAAGCTAAATTTTTATGTCATATTTTCATTTTTAATATTTAAATTAAAGTATTTATCCATTATAAATCGTTAGCTTTAAAGCGATGAATTATCACGAAGAAATTTTATATAATAATATTAAAGAAAAAAAATTATTGAGCTTATTTATTAAATTTCTAGATTTTTTTCTTAACTTTATTATCACATTTAAAATTTTCTGAAAATAACGTTATTTCCCTCTTTGGTGTTTTTTTTTCAAAGATTCTTTGGATTCATTAAAATTATCTTTATGTTTACAAATCAAGCGATTAAATTTTGAAAGTTTTTATGTGATATTTATTTGTTTTTTAACCACAAAGCTTTTTTATTTTTTTTGAATTATTTTATAGATACACATCTTTAACTTTTGGTTATTTTCTATTAAATTTTTAATCAAAATATTTCCATTTCACTTTATTATAGCAAGTTTTTGAATAAGG
Source organism: Smittium mucronatum (assembly GCA_001953115.1). Taxonomy (NCBI): domain Eukaryota; kingdom Fungi; phylum Kickxellomycota; class Harpellomycetes; order Harpellales; family Legeriomycetaceae; genus Smittium; species Smittium mucronatum. The sequence continues at coordinate 9,745 of LSSL01001474.1, forward strand.
AAAAAAAAAACATTACCTTTTTATCCATTAAGTGCTGCAGAAAGATAATTACGCTGAAAACAATTTATTTATAAAATATACATTGTCCCAAAACCTTTATAATTAACAAGCCCCATTTTCTGATTTCAAAACCCCACATCTTACATTTTTCTAAATAAGATTCAAAAAGATTAAAGATGATTCTGAAAAAAATTTTAAAATTAAAAAAATCAAACTAATTTTCAATAAATTAAAACTTATTTAAAATTTGAATCGTATTTTAAATAAAAAGAAAATGGTTCGGATATAGCAAAACATAATTTTTATAATGTATTATAACTATTTTGGATATATCAAAGTTATTAAAAAAAAAATTCTAAAAAATGTAATAATTTTTCGTGTTAAATGCGCTGAGCACCTTCACATGTTTTCCAAAAAAAAAAATCTTTAAAATTTTAAGACGCCCTCTCTGTACAAAAATAGCTTTGTGAAATTATTTAAACACGCCGACGGAAAAATAATAGTTTATGGTGGAAAGATCAGTATTTCAGTATTTTGAATTATTATATAGCCAATTAAACTTTTTTAGTTTTTTTCCTATTTATGGGTGGTATTTTTCAGAAAATATGACTAATAAACCTTTTTAACTCTTATAAGTTTGGCCAAAATTCCCCCAAAAACGATTCACGACATACCAAATATTTATGAAAATAAATTCGGTATTAATTTCAAAAAAATTTGTTAGTAAAATTTGAAATTCCATAAAAATTATCTCGACAAAATCTTCTTAGTTCATCTTTAAAAATTTCACAAATATAAACACCATATAATTATAAATCCAATATTACAAATATATACTAATGCATTTATAATATACCTATTTCATTTGAATCATACACATTTTTTGAAAAATATATCTAATTAATTATGTTAAAAATGGATTAGTTTCACCAAAAAAAAAAGCATTTATTTCCCTTTTTTCGTTTAATTAAACATTTTAAAATATTAGATTAAAAAAATGAACTATACAGGGTTTAACTTACTTATAAAATCCTATTTTTATTGATAATAAAATTAAATATTTATTTATTCTAGATTTATTTATTGTAGAATATTCTTGATCACACTAAACATTAATGGGTCAAAATTTTATCCGAAAGAGGCCAAATTTATATTTATTCAATTTTTTGTGCAAAACGTGAAAAATTATTTTAAAAAATAAAAAATTAAATATTATGGAAACACGAAGACTGATATTTTTTATGAGGAAAAAAAATACTATAACACTTTTTCGGAAAAGATTTCAGATTCCTAATTTTTTTGATTAAAATGATAATAAAATAATAATAAAATATAGTGAAGATTTTCCCAGTCAATATGGAATTCAAATCCCCCATCCCCACCCAAATTTTAAAAAAATCGTGTTTGCATAAAAAGAAATTCTATCAGAGAAAATAAGAGATAAAAAAAAAACTTAGGACTCTTTAAAACACAGATTTTTGATGAAGAATTTATTTGAGTGTTTAAATATAGTTAAAAAATCTGGGCTAATTTTTTGGAATATTATTCAGAACCCAATAATATAATTTCAAAACTGATTTCAAAATTGCTTTATCAAACCTAAAAATAATGGATAATTTTGCTTAAACCTAAATTTTAATTATTAATAGGTGAATACTTTGTGACTTTTGCTGGGGTAATAGGCACAAATGAAAGATTTTATATAGCTTTAATAGCTGTGTAAAGCCTCAAATATACAAATAATAATATTTGGATAGTGTAAAGGTTGTAATTATTTGTATGAAAAATATTTTTTAAAACCAAAAATTAAAAAATTAAATTAAATTTTTAATCAGTTCCGCAAAAAAAAAAATTCAAGAAAAAATTTATGTAGTATAAAAATAAAAAATAAAGGCTTCATATCCATAAAAATAAATGAGATTAAATTAGAAATGAATTTGAAAAATTCAGTCATTACTCTAAAAATATTTCTTTAAAATAAAAATAAGCTTTATCAAGGAAGTTTTTTGAATTTCAAAAGCGTGAAAAAAGGGAAAGCTTTTAAATATATAAAGATTTATTATATAAATCGGTCAAATTATTTTTTATAAATAGATAAAATTGATATGAGAGTACTTTTTTTTGGTAATTTAACTGAAAATGCACCATAGAGGTACTTTAGGATCAACAAGGGAAACCCTGCAAGATCCGATGTAACTAATCTAAAAATTATCTTGAATTACGCAAAAAATTTATTGATGATTCGTAAAAAATTTACTCATCACATTTCTATAAAAATTTTTAGTGAAATTTAGGTTATAGAAAGTAACAGACAATAATTTAAAAATGTTAAATATGTCTTCAATATAATTATATCCAAAGTTTCAGAAAATTTTCTAGAATTTTCTAGAATCTTCAGAATTTATTTAAATTTCAGAAATTACATCATCAAGTCTTTCCATAAAAAAAAACATCATTTACGTTAAGAAATTTATTTTAAAATTGAAAAACGCTTTTTCTTCCTCCCCTTATTTTATCAATAAAAAAATTATAAATATTTTTTTTAACTTTAAATTTATAAAAAATTCTATTATAATTGATTATAAAATATTTTAAATGACTAACTGCAGTTATAACTGAAAAAATTCGTATAAATTCTTAATTATTTGCTTATTATTTTTTTTTTTGATATTTATTTAAATAAATACAAAAAATCTGGAACTAATTAATTAATATTAAAATACAAGGTATTAAGCCATAAAATAACTTTTAAAATTATATAAATTCATCCATTTGATATAATAAAAGAATGAAAAAACGGTAGGATTCGAAATATAGAGGAGGGAATAGGGGAAATTTTAAATTAGTGATGATAAATATTTCTTATTTAGAACGTGTTTAAATATATTTATGGACTTTTTTAAATTGAAAACTATCTACTTAATATTATTATTTAATCATCTAAAAAATTTAAATTCAAATATCTTCTCGATTGATTTGATTGAAATCAATATTGAGCGTGATAGGAATTTTTTTTTCACATATATTTTTTATTTACTATACAAATATTTTACAAATTATATAGTTATTTTTTTATGATGGATTTTGGAAAAGAAAACCTAACATAAGAGTTCTATTATGATTCTTTTGAAATGAATTTGAATTTTCGAAGTTTATTTTTTTTCTTTCGAAGCTGATTTAATTCATTTCTATTAATTTAATTTTTCATACAATAAATCAGTTTAAATTTTGTCGTAATTTTATGAAATTTTCAATAAATACTTATTTTTTTTAAATTTTATTTAGAAAAAAAATAAAATATTGTGAGGAAAGAATTTTTTCGTTTTATCTTTCTCTAAAACTGAATTTAATTAAAAAACATTATGCAGTAAAAAAATTAAAATATTCTCAAAAACAAGCTTTATTACATTTTTATTTACGTATGTATTAATATACAATATTTATCAACTAGTAAAAAAAGCCTTTAATAAAGTTTTTTTCTGTTAAAAATATTTCATAATCCAATAAATAATAATATCTATAAATTTTTCTTCCTCTAATCATCTTCCTATTAAAAAATATTTCTTTTATATTTAATAATTAAGTGCCAAAAAAAAGAATGTATTCAACTATTATCACAGAAAAAAATGATATTAATGATGACATTTTCTCTTTTTTTTCAGCGATAAAATTTAATTATTATTTCCGCCTTTTCCCACTCTTTCTTGTTTAATAATTAATAGAAGCAAATATTTTCATTCAATTTACTCAAATTCTCCATTTCATTTCAAAAATTCCAAACCATTTGATTCTATAGATGTACTATGTGTGAATGCTTATGAAAATTACATTATAATAATAATAATTTCTTGTAGGCGTTAATTTTTTTTTTGAAAAAAATTAATTTCATAATAAACCAATATAATATCTGAATAGATTTCGTTGAAACAATAAATTAATGTTGTGATATGAAAATTTTGCCATTTTAGAATTTTAATCTATTTTTTTTTACAATTCCAGTATCTTTTTTGTAAAATTTTTTTTAGGACCCCTATGACTTGATACAGCATACCTCTAAAGCTAACTCTGAGTTTAAAACGAATTTATTATCTTTGAGAAATACTTATTTAGTGCTTTTAAAAAAGTTGAATCGCTACCTAAAACGGAAGCTTTTGAAACCACTACTCTCCGTCTCTCCTTTCCCCTATTCATCTCATATTTGTTCATCTCTAAAAATAAACTTTCTAAAAAGCTACCTTAACCATTTTTAACACCTTTATTGAGGTAAATCAAATAAATAATCGCGTCTATATCAGTAATTTATGGTCCTTTTTTACTTAATAGATATCCTTTTCTATCTTCATTATAATATGCAAAAATAATTTTTTCCCTTAACTATTCTTTAAGCATCTTTTTTATTAAGAATTACACCTTTTTCTTTGAAGAAGAACCTTTTTTTAATTATCCAGAAAATTGACATATTTCTCATTCTTTTTTAATATTTATTGAGCCCAAGGCTCAATATTAATGCCTTTATTTCCACTAAAAACAGATAAAAGAATTTAGTAAATTAATTTATTAGTATAAAAATTGATAAAAATAAAAATAATATAAATCCTTCCATCGGTAAATTGGTAATTGTTTAACTGATTTTAAAAAGTTCCTCCCAATAGTTTTAAAATCGTGTATTATATAAATTTTCTAACGCGATTTATAATTATTTAAATATTTTTTGGGGAGTTTTTTTTCAAAAAATTTTATCAAAATAAGTCCACGGAGTAATTTTTTTTTATTTTGGTTAATTAATGTTGAAAGAAATTTTTAAAAAAATCGCAGTACCTAAACTAGATATTAATCATACGTGTTCCATATTGAAAGATGTTTTAATTTAATTTTAATAGCCACAAATAGGGAAAAAATCTAAAAGAGTAAAATTTAAATTTTAAAAGCCAAAAAATCATCAAATAATTGCAGATATTTGTAAAAAATTTCAAAAAAAAAAAAACATTTTCTATTTGGTGGGGTTTTAATGTGTATTATTCATTAATAACTTTAGATATAATAGGTCTCAAATTAAATAATTAAAATCAAAAACACAGTATACAATTTAAAAAAAAAGATATGTTTTAATTTTATTTTTAATTTATAAAAATTAAATTTTAAGGTTGAATTTTAAATCTAATATCAATAAAAAATTAAAAATATTAGAATTTTTTTTTTTACATTTTTGCTAAGAATTATATCTATTAAAATGTTTCGAAAGATTATGCACCAAATTCTCTGTCTTTTAACTATATTTTAAGTTCTAACCTCCACAAAAAACCTATCAATAAGTAACATTTCCAGTTTTTATTTAAATAATACATACATATCCACATTTTTATTATTCATATAATTATAAATATCATATTCATGAAATTTAAATGATAATAATAAATATTTCCAATTTTATAAACCGGATTTTTTTTTCGGATTCATATAGATTTTTTTTCTGAATAATTTTTAAATAATAGATTTAACATTTATCTAAGAAATTGATTTTATTTTTGGGATTCATTATTCGATAATATATTTAAAAAAACAAATATAAGATTTTGATAAAAGTATTAAATTCCTAAATTTTACTATTTTTTTTTTACCTAACTACCGGCTGAGTAAATATATTATATCACCATCTTTTTTAATAGTATTTTCCATACATTTTTCTATATAATACTATATATTTGAACGTTATGAATTAAAAATCATCAGAGAGCAAGATTTATTCAAATAAACCAAATTCATTAGTCACATATAAGCTAATATATGATTTTTTAAATAAGAGTCTAATAATAGTCCACTTTACATTTTTATAAGGCTATTAGACCACTTTAACCTTGATATTAAAGCTTTTCGGATCTTAAAAGTACGTTCTTATTCAGATTGGTTATTTTGAGACTAGATTAATATTTGGAATGTGTGGAAACATTATTTTAACCTGGTTTTTTGATAATATACATAAAAAATTCTTTATTTCTCTTGATATTGAGTTTCTACTGAAAATTTTCTCTTTTTAGCGTAAAAATAACTTGACTCAGGTATTATTATTTTATATATAGTAAATAAATATAAACTAATGTATTTTTTCATATTTAATGCAAAATTATGAAAATTATTTTAAATTTTCTACTAACAGAGATTTTAAATTTATTAAAATGATATTAAGTATGAGATATCTACATTTATTTCAAAAGTTATCGACCGGTTTTTATTGAAAAGAAAATTATCGATTGTTAGATCCACTAAATTACCCATAAATTTCTAAAAATAAAATAAAATGATGAACGTTTTAATCTAGCTTTCAAATAAAATACCTAAATAAACCAATGAAATCGATTATTATTACAGTTTTAGAATAATTTCATGTTTATCATTAATTTTTTTTTAAAAAAAACCTAAACAAATAAAACTTTTAATGCATATAAAATAACCTCTTAATAAACTGTTTTTATTTACCTAAATATATTCAATTCTAATATAAATTTTTAAAAAAAATTCTTTTAATTATTTCCAATATTATCTTTATTCATTTTATAGCCGTAATAGCTATTTTTTTCTGCGCATTATCGTCGATTTTAAATGCTATGAAGGAGATTTAGAAAATTCCAAGTTAGCCGTAAAAATATAGAAATAAGAAAGAAAAAAAAAGTTTTATGTCTGAAAAACTATTTTTGAACCGAGTTATTGGAGTGTTTTTTTCAAGAAAATATTTTGGAATGTTTATTAAATTTTCAATATAAACTAATAAATTGAGTTATAATTAAAATAAACCATGTTTGATTTTAAATTAAGGTTTTATTTTTATAAATATATTAGATAGTATAATGCTGCTATATCCATCACCGCCAGGTTTATTCAATATCCAACCAACTCATACCTTAATTCTATATGATATATTTAGTAAGCTCGAAACATACAATTGAAAAAAAAAAAAATTACTCGATATAAACGCTTATAAGTATCCATAGCAGCACGATGTATAGAAGTTAAATTTATGAAAACATTTTTCAGTAATTAAAATTTATGTTAAAAAAATTTTCTTTTAAAAAAAGACGAGTGATTTGTCTAGAAAAAAAAAATCTTTTTTAAGGCCTCTATGTACTGAAAATTAAAACATGGTAAACTAAAATTAGATTTATTTGATTAATATTTCTGATTATTCTATTTATATATAAATATTTGGTTTTTAATAAAAACAATATAACTTTTTCTAATATAATACCAAGGCTCTCACTTGAAAACCATATTGGTGAAAAACTAGATTTATCCATAATCAACTTGCGATATATATTTTTTTATTTTATAAAAAACGAATATTCTGGAATAAATTCACGTCTAATTAGAAGATTGTTTTTTGATTTTCAAATTTAAAATCAGTATAATAGGAGATAAAAAATAACCGCACATACTTGTAAGAGATATTTTAGTTATAAACCAATATTTATTCAATGGGTTTTCAAGTATGTAGAAATTTAGTATTCTAATAAGATATGTATATATATATACCTTGCCATGTTATATATAGTTTGTATAATTTTCAAAAGAGGCTATGGTAAGATTTCATTCGATAATCTACTATATATATATATTTAAATTGTGAATTTTCGATAAAGTTTTCCTGGAAGCAGAGATTAGTGATTGTGGCTATTTCAAAGAGGGGAGGGAGGGAGGGGGGGTGATAAATTTCGGTAAAAAAAATGCGGCATTTTCCTCCCAATATTCTAGCCTCCAAGCAATGGATTATCTCAGAGCCTACCAAGCTTATTTTATGAAATTCGTGCCAATCAGATCCAAAATTTAAAAGTGATTTAGTCATTTATACCAATAATAATAGATTTGGACTATACTCGGCAGAAAACATAAAGCCAGAAATCATCTTCCCTCGAAAAAGAAGCCTAAAAGTCGAATTAAG
>LSSL01001475.1:8850-24193 GCA_001953115.1 Smittium mucronatum
CTATCTAATTTCATATTAATATAGGAACCGTTTATCAATATAATTTCCTTATACCGATAAAATCAAATGCAAATCAATTGATATAAATTCCGTTTTTTCGAGCATTTAAATTTATATAAACTCTATGTTGCGGAGAATGGGATTCGTATTGATTAATTAGATTTAAATTGATAAATTTGCGTTTTATCGTTTAAAATCATAATCTTGACAAATGTTTGTATTTATCATTTTAACGCGTTTTTATCAAAATAAATACCCCTAGCACGCAATTGGTGCTTTATAAAAACTTAAACTGACGATGATTAGATGCGTCATTTAATTGATAGATATATGCATATTTTGAGTAAATCCGCTATAATTGGTAATTATTTCTGAAACCCAAGCAAATTCACTTATTGCATAGGCGGCCTATTCTTTAGCACACCGGACATTTTGCTTAATAAATTTCTTATTTTCTTTTTAATAAAAATCCCTGTTTATAATAACCTGTTTGTTATTCACTTAAAATACTATTCGTAGCAAATAATAATTGTGACAAATCCAAAGTGGGATAAATACGACAGTTTTAAAAACAACACTCAGTATTAAGCCAATAGTATGTTGAAAAGAAGCTACCTTATAAGACCTTGTAAAAAATACGTTTAGTATTTCATAGAATCACCCATGTTTTAGAAAAAGTTTAAATATGTGCGTTTTAAAATGATGAAAACGGAAATATCGCATTTTAGCACTCACAGTAAAGAGTAGCACGTTTAACCTTTTCGAGCTCGAACTTAGACCTCAATCCTATTTGAGTAAATTGGTTATTTCAGTTGACCCAACTTATTGATTTACCCAATGGTATACAAGTAATATTAATCTTGAAAATATTGAGCAAAAAGTGAACGCCATTTTTTGTATCATCCCTGAAAGGGTTAATGAAACCTTAGGTTGAATACAATCGCTGAATCCCACCAAGTTCGTTATAATTCTCCTATTTTATTTTATTTTTTCACCTATACACTATTTTGTGCTATATGTTTTGACCAATAGATATTCTTATTCTGCTTTAGGCTATGTAAATTCGCATTATATTGGTTATTTTATTGTTTTTTTTTAGCAAGGAAATTTTATTTTCAAAAAGCACCAGTGAAACGTTATTTCGTTGCAATGGATAAATAGATCTCGGTAAATTATGGCAAATTGGAATATATGGCACATCTGAATATGAAATAGCTAAACGAAGATTGGCTAATCCTTTGAACGAGACAAACTATTTAGTAATAATGGGGACGAAACCAAATCAGAAATTCGCACTGAAAAATAGATGATCCTATTTTTTTTGTCATATTTATAGGGTCAAAGGTATTTCTAATTCCCGTCAATTATAAACTAATCATAGATCTTTCTAACGATAAGTAACTACTCATTAGTTACCCAAAAATTTCGCATATAAAGTCAATAATTATATACAAAATAAAAAACTTATACATTTTAAGTCCTATATGAGCCAATTATAATACAATATATTCCAACATTAACTTTTTTGGGGCTAGCAGAATAAACTGTACCATAATTTATGGCCAATACTAATGATGCCTTGCATTATGCTTGAGATGGAGTTTCAGTCTATTAGTTATTTTGATGAAATTGCCAATTGGAACTCTTCATATTTTAACAAATAGCAGCGCGTAGCTCACACTTGCAAAGAAAGAACTAATGCTGTTTGCTTGGATAACTATTTTAGAAGCCCATTGGATTGCCATTTTCATTCACCACAAATAAGCAGAACCATCCACGCAAATGTTTCTGTTTTGGATGAGGTAGAATCTTGGGCATTAACTGTTAGATGGACATCTTTCTAATAAAGTATTAAATATCAATAAATGTCACTAGCGGTAAGTTTACAATATTGTTTATTCCTATAAAAAATGCTTTTATAAATTTTTCATGTCAGAACATGTATAACTGCGTTCTTTGATGGTACAATTTTTAAACAATAAAATTACAGAGTTTATTTGGTTTTGGACCTTCCATTGAAATTAACATTCAGTTGGACGATGAAGATTTAAGACAGAAAATCGAGTACAAGATCGGCAGAGATTTAAGGGAATCTGCTCCCCTCTATTTTGATGGTGAAGGTGTTTCTGGAAAGGTAAAGTATATATTGTTTATGTGAGCGACTGAGCTTTTTCGAAAATTAATTTACCCCAACCTGCATTAGGTTTTGGTAACCGTTGCTGACAATCAAAAACTAGTCCATAATGGAATAAAAGTCGAGTTTATAGGTACCATAGGTAAATATTAAATCAAAAATACTCTATCTTTGCTCTACACCTTGAACTTTTTAATAATTCAATATCCCTATTTTCTTTAAAGAAATGTTTTACGATAGAGGGCAACAATATAATTTCGTTATGATGGCTCAAGAAATTGCCACTCCCGGAGAAATAAAAAACACTGTAGCCTTTCCCTTCGAATTTAAAAATGCCGAAAAACAATTTGAAACATACATTGGGATAAATGTGAAACTTAGGTAAATACTTTTAACTTTTATAATTCCCCTTATTTATATTTTTTTTCTTTAAAAGATACTTTGTAAGAGTTACGGTCTACAAAAGAGTTGGAAAAATCGAGAAAGAAAAGGATTTATGGGTTCATTCATATGTCATTCCGCCAGAAGTAAATAGTTCTATAAAGATGGAGGTCGGAATCGAGGACTGTTTACACATAGAATTCGAATATAATAAATCAAAGTCCGTCTTATCTGTTTTTAAAAACTTAATCCAAACTTATCATCATCCTCTCTGTTTTTTAGATATCACCTAAAGGATGTTATAGTTGGAAAGATATATTTCCTCTTGGTTAGAATAAAAATTAAAAATATGGAACTCTCGATAGTCAGGAGGGAAACCACTGGAGCTGGTATTTCTTGGTTATCTTAAATTCTTTTAATTATTCTGTTTTCAATTCACCAATTTATTTTTATTAAATAATAGTTCCGAATCAATATAATGAAAGCGAAACTGTCACGAAATACGAAATTATGGATGGTGCTCCTGTCAGAGGTTTTTATTCGCATTATTTCTTGTGGGAAAAATATCATTTTGTATTTTTTTTTATTCTCCTTCTCAATTTTCCGCTTTTCAGGTGAAATAATACCAATCCGACTTTTTCTTGGCGGATTTGAGTTAACCCCAACGTATAGGGATGTCAACAAAAAATTTTCAACCAGATATTATTTGAATCTGGTATTGGTTGATGAGGAAAATAGACGCTATTTTAAACAGCAGGAAGTAACTATGTACCGAATAAATGGTATATCTCATAAACACTTATTACTTTTTTATTTTTCTTTATAATCCCATTCTTATTCTATTCTGTTTGATTTTTTTTATATCAAATTTAGACACACCAGAACCATCTTCTCAATTTGACACTAATGATACTCGAAACTCCAAGCTTACTCAGGCCAAAAAGGGCACAGCTAGGTTTAATTGACTAATAATGATTTTTCTTGACTCTTTCACCAATGAAATTATATAAGATAATCCCCTAAGTATTTTATCAAAATTTGTGTGAGTAAACTTCAAATACAGTATCCTATTAATAATGATGCCAATCCAACCAAATTACCTATAAATAGACTCTATTTTTTCTTTTTCACATCCTGTAATTTCGAATTTTAGTTTTTATTTCATAAATGAAACTATTTCGTTCTCTATTATTCAAAGAAATTTCCACGGTGTGGTATATTACAATCTTCTTGAAAGATAAAATAATATACTTATTAAAAGTATGCCAACTGTAGTTTTACTTTTTGTGAACACTATATATCATTTTATACGTGCTTTAGTTAGTACGAATCATGCAATAAAGCCTATCATTATTTATTTTAGGAGATAACACATCTAAGACTCTAGTTTGTTATTCATTGGGCATTTATATTTGGTACTTTTGCTAAGATGTCCAATGACCATCATACCATATTGTCAGGACCAATGGATTATTATCATTGAATTCAAAACATTCTTCATTAGCGTTCCTTAATTTGTGTTTTTTAAATTTCCACTATAAAATTTAATCTAAGGAATTCAGATAATAAATCAGTATAAACTCTTTTTTTTAATATTAAACCCCTTCTTGTTAAAAAAAAGCACAAATCTTGAGTGTATCATATCGCAAATGATAAAGTTTAAAAGTTTAGATAAGCACCCTAATTATGCCGCCCATAAAGACCGGAATGGTCGGAATGGCCACATCGATGACATGATATGATTGATGCGCAAAAAACTATTATTAAAAATTCAATGTTGAAGCGATAATCACAGTAGTTGAAAGGAAAAATGAAAATAACAGATCAAAAATCCACCTTTTTGAATAAGAAACGAAAAATCTGCCGAAAAGATAACTTTATCACCATTCAAATATTGCACCGAGACTTGAAACTAGAACTCCAGGAAATTGGAAAGGTGCGAATGGTGACCTTAATAACTCAGCGATTATCAAATGTATATTTTTATATAAAATTTTTTATGATATGGTATCCATTCTGAAAATTCAATGTGACCTGATGCTATCTACCACTTTTTTTTTAATTTTTAGTGATGGAACTAATAATATTATATCATTATCTGATGGTATATACCTGCACCTATCCAACCCGAATAAAAAATCAACTTCTATATTTTGAGGAATCCATATTGGAAAGGTTATAAGGCTTTTTTTTGTATGGGGGGGGAGGGGGGGTAGAACAAATCTTAAATAAACTACAAGCTATCACCTCTGATCTTATATTAGTAATCCAAATAATCAAGTTTCTTATATTTTTCCGCATCAATAGAAAACCTAAACTCGGAGTATATAAAACTTGCTAAATTTATAAAATAATTTGCGCTGGCTATAGCGCTTCTATGAATTTAGAGGAAAATTATCAATTTATTTTTATTTTTTAAATCAGTTTTTCTAGCTTTTTATTAAATTTAAACAAATTGTAAGGAAAAAAAATTCAAAACAAGATATTTAGGCTACGCTAATTAATAAAATATTAAAAATAAATCTCAATAAAAAACTTTTCAAACAAAACTATTAATTTTCCATATATAAAAAAATAAAATTCGTCGATATTAATTGATGATTTTATGGATACTTGTGTTTTCAGAAGTTTTATGCAATTCCTTTAATTAAATACATTAAATAGCTCTAATAGAACAAAAAAACATACATTTAATTAAATTCAAATAATAAGTTAAAAATAAATGCCCTATCATACTCCAAAGAAATATCAAAAATTCTAGCAATTCGAGTTTTATAACTTGTTGAATAGTATTCGAAACCTCGATATTAAAATTAAATTTAAGCTTTTATTATTATTATTATTATTATTATTATTATTATATAAATAATCAAATATGGCTGATAAATGTAAAAAAAAGTCAAAAATAGAATTTTTCAAACGAGGGATTTTTTTTGTGATTTTTGGAATATTTAACAATGAAACAATGAAAAATAATAGTTTAAATAGAATTTTTATTATTTGCAAAAAAAGCCCAATTTAAAAACTTGAGTTAGATTTATTAAAAAGTTAAACATTGCTAAATGACTCTATTTTTAAATAATCTTTAATTAATATAGAGAAAAAATAACAGTAAATAAATTTTATATTAAAATTTTTATTTTGAATTACAGCTTTACATAGATTTTTTAAATTTATACTACCAGCATTCTCCAAAAAAAACTGCTAAAACTATGTTGATATTAAACTGATAGACCTGTTACTTATAAAATATTAACACTTAGTTATTTATCTCAGATATAAACTGTACTATTTTAAAGAAAACTTAGTTTTATATTCAATTTATTTTCAAGTTTAAACTTTTAAACATAAAATATCGCATATTTATAAAATCAAAAAAAAAATCAGTCGGTTAATTTTTGATTTAATTTTAATTTTTTTTCTGATTTATTATATAAAAAAAAAAAAATTTGATATGGATTGCTACATTTTTTACATATTATTTTTAAATGATATAATCCTGTAAAAATAATCAATGTTATTTGGGGAAGGAGGGGGGGGGGGGGCTAATGAACTATTTTTTAACTATGCTATGTGCAATTTTTTTTAATAAATTTAAAATTATACACAAAAGTCCATCATACATTACTTTTAAAAGTTTAAAGGGTTATCTGGTAGGATATTATTTATTTACGCGTTTTTATTATATATTTGAAAATTTAATTGAATTAAATGCAACACTGACAGCTCACTCTAATTTAATACATCCATCGCACTATAAAGATATTTGATTTAAAATAACTTATTTATATTTGGATAAATTTTTTAGCTAAGTAAGTCTCTTGAAATTAATTTGTTTATTTTTTTATTATGATTTGAAAAAAATCGATTAATATTCAAAAATACAATATTAATACTATAAATTTTTCATTTTTAAAATTTATTGAATTTTTTTTTATTCTTTTTTATAATAAAAAATCCAAATCTTTTAAAAAAAAATAAATTGGAAACTTTCTATATCTTTTCTCAATACTGTATTTTTTTTATATAAATTGATCGATTTCTTTAGTATTTTTCATTATTAAATTAAATAAAAAAAAATAATGATACTTAAATTAATTAAAAGAGTTATATTAGGAACCTCCCAAAAAATACTTTAAGCTGAAAATTACTATCTTAGTTGATTATATATACGTTTTAAGTGATTTTCTTTAATTAGGTTTGATTTTTTTGGCTGACTCTGATACTCATTTTTTTATCCCTGATTTTACTGTGTAAAATAAAAATCATAGAAAGCATATAAAATATTTATTTTTCATATCAGTGAAATCCATGTAAAATAAATTTTTTTTGTAAATTTGAAATTCTAGTAACGAATGGCTTTAATTATTGGATAAATAAATAATCAAATCATGTTAAATCTTCTTTAAGAGAATATAAAATGAAAAATAAAGCACTTTTACTATCTTTCGGTTTTATTAAATCAAATTATGGAAAGCAAAAAAAATAAACTCCTAAGATCGAAATACCTTGCTGTAGTTTAGATGCTTTTTATTTTACCTTTTTAAGTACATTAAACTAAATTTTCAAACAGTGTTGTACTATTCTTGGTTGGGAGTAATGAAGACGGCGCACAACCATTCCGAGGATAGAAATTCTAGAGGAGGGCCACATCAAAACAGGATGAGCCGATCTTTTAGCTCAGGTAATTCACATTCTAGTGCAAAAGTCTAGCGTTAGATAGTCAGATGAATCTCAACTTCTAACAGCTATTTTTATGAAAGCTATATCTATCAATCCCACTTTGTGTAGGAGCTTAATTTTATTAATCCTGTTAGAATTAAGCTCTTATTAAGAGCTTAATAGCTTCAAATGAACTGTTTTTATTTGAAAAAGAGCATAATTATTAACTGCATGTAGCCTTAGTCACCCAACCTACTTGAAAAAATTTCAGGGGGGTGGTCTTTCGGTTGGTATATTGCACCCTTTTCCCGTAGGTACGCAGACGGTAGTCCTGCAGAGGAGCTTATTTTTGCTATAATAATAGTCTTTTATATATGCCTTACTCTTTTTTTCATATTTTTTTAGTATATTTTTTAATGACTTTATCTTATAATAAAATTCCTTGATACAAAAAAAAAGAAAAAAATATCTATTAAAGAGAATATTTGTTAAATTCCAATAAAAAACGGAGATTAAACAATAGAATAAATTGAATAATAAAACTCATTTTTGTCAATTCATTATATCTAACTCAGTACTAAAGGCTTATTTTCACTAGATACTGTCTAAATGATTAATTAATCTCAAATTATAAAGGTTGCAAATAAAATTAAATCAATTTTTTTTAAAGTTATTATATAAAATAAACTTAAATTAAATTTCGTTTTTAAACTCCGAAAATTAATACAAATTTCAAATAAAATAAAAAATTATATACAAACTTTGTATATTTTTTGTCGGATTAGACAATAAAATATTTAAAAATCTGTAAAAATAATCAAAAAAGAGTATTTATGGAACAAGTTTTTGATAATTTTACAGATTTTAATATCAAATTATTTCCTATTTAACCTCAACAGATGGATATATTGACCCTCCATAATTATTATTTTGAAATATGAATAAAAAAATATTTTATATTCAATGATTAGAAATAAAAACGTATCTTAAAAAATATTTTAAAAATATTAAAACATCTAAAAACTTATGATTTATTTATGAAGTTTATTCACCTGATTGGAATAAAAAGAATTTTTTTTGATACAAAATTAACCGAGAAATTTATAATTTTTAATATTAATTAATCAATATATGTTTTTATATAAAAATTCATACAATTTTTAGCATATTTTTTCTTAATAATATTTGTAGTTTACCGAAATGTGCCAAAATTGATTTGATGAAAATAATTTTATGGATTTTTAAAATAAAATTTAATTAAAATATAACTAATTTTATTTGGTTTTATGATTTATCTTACAGTTATTTATTAATATATTTAAATAATTAGATATATTTTATCAGTAAAAATTTCTAATAAAAATTAAGTTTTTTTTTTGTTTTTATAGTTTGAATGTTTTTAATTTTCTTTTTCAAAGATAAAATATCGAATTTTTACTCGAAATAAGCATTTTTTTTCCGAAAAAATTTAACTTTATTTTTTTATTAATTATAATTGAACATTTATACCACGTTAATATATAATCTCGATGTTTAAAAGAAAATTATTATCATATTTTAACTCTTTGTAAGAAAATATGGAAATTTTTATCTTTTATTTTAATAAATTATAAATTATCCCTTTTTATTAAAACAGAATAGTTTAACTTTGAAATTTATTATTATTACTGTTATTATTTAAAAGGAGGAGGGGGGGGGTTATTAATTGGCATTAAAATAATGAAGGTTTATTATAAGTTTTTTTCCACGTCATTCGGTTTTTTATTTTCACTCAATTATTATTTTAGATTCTATTATCTTTTTATTTAGATTTTTTCATCCTTTTACATGTATATATATGTGCATTTTTAATTATATTTAGGCGGATTTTTTAAGTTTTCAATAGAAGCGCTTTTTTTTTTTGGTATAATTCAATCATACTTTTTTTCTTTTGGTTCATTAAAGGTAATATAACATAGCTAACAATTTTTTTAAAATCCGAATATCATTATTAAATTTGAACTTACATATAATTCTTTTATTTTTTTGTTATTTTATGTGACCTAGATCTTTATTATTTTCTGTAAAGATACCTCTTTTTTAACATTTAACTTAAAAATGACGTATATTCTTTCGTTTTTATTTCAGAAAATTCGTTTTAAAACAAATTATGGATTTTAATTATACCTCTATCAATTTCTGAAATATTAAAAACCTTTTCTTATTTATATGATTTTTTTAGAATTTTGTTTTATTTTCAATATATAATTTTTGGGAGTTTCGTGATTGGTAATTAGTACTTTGTATATTTTTTTTCGAATTTTTATTATATTATTGATACAGGAGTTCCAGCTTTTGTTTTTTATGCTTTATTTGAGTACTAAATGTATATTTTTTCAAAAATACATACTTTAAATTACACAATTTCAAATAAGCTAGGTAATATATTATCACGTTTTTATATTTTTATCTTTTTAATGATTTTTTGCGGGAATAAGATGGAATTTTTTACTTTTCGGTAAGTTTTGTAAATTAACTATTCTATTTTAGAGGTTTAATTGTGTTATTTTTATATCAAATTAAGAACCCTTAGTCTTAAATACTATAAATTTTTAGTATTTATTAATTTTAAAAAAATCTTATGCCTTTAAAAAGTTCTACATATTTATTTTTTATTTATTGCTGATTTTTTTTGCGTTTTTGAGATTTATTTTATTCATAAATTTTAGATATATAATTTATTGAAATTCAGAGTTTTAAGCAATTTTTTATTATTTCAATCGGAAGAATATATATTTAAAAAAAAAAATGATTGAGTTCCCATATCAATAGTCCTATCTTAAGTTAAAAAAAATTGCCAATTTTTACTAGAATGATTAATTTTTTTTATTTTGAAATTAAACAATATTATGGATTTATTGTCATTTTTTTATTTATTTAGAAGAATTTAGTTCTAAATTGGCTAAAAATTCATAAAGTAAGATATTTTTATATTCATACTATTAAATTTAGCGCCCAAATAAATATATCCGATCAAAAATTACTTTCAATATTTCTCAGTTTTATTTTTCAACTTACTTTTTTTTTTCTTTAAAAGATATTTTTTTTTGGATAATAATCTTTTATTCTAAATTTTTTTAAATGATATAAAAATTGTAAAAATATTTTATAGGCGTTTTGTGGTTCGAAAATGATTACGACAATATATCGTAAATTTTCTGGAGGCTTAAATGAATCTCATCTAAAAAAATCATATAAATTAGGGATTTATCTCAAAATTTAAAAAAAATATTTATAATTCACTTTACCACCCTAAATTTTTAAAATAATTAAATTTAAATTTGCAATCGCATTTCTAAAATCTTAAATTTTATTATTTTCCCTATTTTTTTACTAGAGGAATACTATCCCCATAAGAGAGATTCGTTATGATATATATTTTTTTTGAAAAAATATTTTAAATTAAAATAAAATAATTAACAATCCAATAAAAAAAAATGTTTGGAGTAATAAAAATTTCAAATTTTTCTAGTAATAGATTCCGTTTTGAGTTTTGAATTATCAAATAAGCACATAATTTTTTTAATTTATTTTTCCAATGTATAAAGATACATAATTTCTAAATCAAAATCGATAGAAGTAAGTATGATTAAAAAAGACGAATAAATAATTTTGGAAATTTCGAACTTTATTCAATTTAAAATAAAGTGATTATTCAAAATTTTCGATTTGAAATACAAAAAAAAAAATATATATTTAAAAAAGACAATAAAGTATAAAATAAAATCCTATAAAGCGTCTGGTAAAAAATATAGGTAGAGTTTTCAAATAATTTTCACTATTAAATTAAATAAAATTAAATATTATATTATATTGATAATAACAAATATCACTTTAAATTTTTAATTTTTCATAATAAAGTATTTGTGGCTTTCCTCAAAAAATACCCCTTTATTAGTTAATTATTAAATTTCCTTCAAACTAAATATAAAATGTAATTTCCGTTTAATAGGAATCATTATAAGTTTAAATGAAAATGAAAATTTTTTATTTTAAATTAGAAATATTAAAATTTTTATTTATAATGTCTCTCACAAAAAAAAACACGCTTCTACTACTGATCAATCATCAATAAATAATTTCTTCAAAAAAAACGAAAAAAAAGTATTATAAGCATATTAAAACATCTTATCAAAAATAATCGGCATCAATTAATTTGTTTTCATCGGTATATTATAAGCCTATCGAAAGTAAATAAATTCTTTCAATAAGAAGAATATATAAAGCATATTCATAAAATGCACGCTGTGTAATTATATAGTCAAAAGAAAATTTCATGTATTTTTTAAAAGTATAAATGCTCATAAAATAATAAAAATCAATAGAATATAGTCTGATTATATCAATTGATATTTTCCCGAAAAATTGAGGTTTTTATTGGATGTAATTATTAAAGTGGATGATTTTAAATTCAATTTTTTATTTAAAAAAATAGAAAGTAACCTATTATACACTTCGAAAAAATCATCAGAAAATCTTTTTTTTTTGGAACTCTATTTGCTTTTATATCAGTGAAATGTTATAAGAATTTAAATTTCAAAACTTTTACTTTAAAAATAACCCAAATAGAGAACAAATAAATGATTGTGATTTAAATATCTTTGTTCTTAGATTTGGTCGATTTAAAAAGTAAATAATTTTAGACATAAAATTACAAAAAAAAACGCCTTAACTTTTCACAATATTTTGAATTATCAAATATGGGATTCTAAACTTCAAAATAAATAACTATCATCCGAGGTTTTCTAACAGCGTTTAATTTGTTAAATTGAAGATGAGATAAAAATTTCGGCTACGAAATCATGTATTGTGATTATTTCTTATAATTAATTCTGTAACATATGGCATTTGATGCTGCAACTAATTTTTTAGAGTTCAAGTTTATTATTTAAGTAATCTTATCCTATTTTTAGCACGATGTAAAAATTTCTGGGTGTTATAAAATTGAATATAAAGTTTTTTTTTCTATTCTTCCGTACTTAAAAAGATGATCCTAATTCTGAACACAATTAAATTTATTGGTAATAGTAATAAATAATAATAATAACGCTTGTTTCTTTAATCTGAAATATGTTGAAAATTCAGTGTATATTTTAATTAGTTCTTTTCTAGTTTTATAAGCCGGGGATATGAGCTTTAGTTAAAAAGGATAAATTTTTTAGGATATTTTCCAAACTCAGACAGCGAGTTACTAAATATCCTCAAATTTAAATTTACAATTAAATGATCTTCAACACATTAAATTTTTAAAAAAATCCTTTTAGTTTTTTTTTAGAAAATTTTATTCGTTAAAAAATAAAAAACTCTATAATTTTTGATTTTAATATAATTTCTGATTTTCTTAATTTTTTTATTTTTAATTAATTAATGGAATTTAATTAAATGTTAAATTTAGCTGACTAATTAATATATCATAGAATTTGAAATACTATTCTTACTCTTATTATATAATAAATTAATTTATATTAGCTTGCATTAATTAATAGAAACCGATTTTTTTTCCTATTGTAAGCTTTAACTTTATAATAAATATTAAAGAGATGAAACCTGATATTAGATAGCTTAAAAAATATTAACAATTTATATTTGAAAATATAAAAATAAGCTAATTAAAAATAATAAATAGCAAAATATCATCCCAATTTATTTTAATTGCCTAAAATAAGAAGTGTCATAGAAATAAATATATTATTTTTCATACTGGAATTCTCAATAATTGAATAAAATCAGCTAAAAATGTATCTAAAATAAAATTTATTATAAAAATTTAGTTTTTTAGAATTTGAGGTATGCTTATTTAAAATTCTAATAGAAAAATAAATACAGATTTATGTTATCAATAATCTGTGTAAAGAAAACGCTTACACTTTTTAAGAGTTTAAAATTATCATAAATTCTAAATTTGATTTTTTTTATAGAGAAATAGAATCTATTATTTATAACTGGGGGTTTTTAAATTAAAGTTCAAATAAGAAATGGATTAGCAATTTGTAAAATGAAAAGTTAATTTTATCACAAATATTCCAATCCAAAATGCTTGTGACATAAAAAAATAGAAAAAATAAAAAAAAATCGGCCTGAGTTATTCCTCATTTAATTTTGAGTTAATTGATATTAATATATTTATAGAAAATATGATTATAGGAATAAAAGGGTTTATTATCCTTAATTATCCATTTAAATATTTAATTGATCATAAAGATTATAATCCCTCAAATATCTCATCTAAATTAGATAAATATTACATTTTTGTGAAAAATATGAAAAATTAAATAAAACAATACATATTTTTTCATGCCTATATGTTTTCAAATCCTCTATTCTCTGACTTTAGTAAAAATTTCAGAGCAAAAAATACCTATAGATCAATGTGGGATCGATTTTAATAAAAAATTTCATTATTTAAAAGTTAATAGTTTTATTTTGACAAATTATATATCTTGAAAATTTTCAACACAGTATATTAGCCCATTTTTTAAGAATTAACCATGTGAAGTGTTTTTTCTTAAATGTTTTATATTATATACGTGTAAATTATATTAAATCTTTATTATTTACCGATATAATTTATAGTAAGAAATAATGCGGTTTAAAAGGGATGTCAAGACTGAATGACTAAAGGAGATTCCAATTATATTTTTACCTATTAAATATTCAAACTAAAAAAATAAAATTCTGCAAAAATAGATTATTTTCTCTAAAAGTGATTATTTATTTTAATATTAAATTTATATCGGAAAGAGTTTAAGTGAAATTAAGATAGGTCTTCAGTTATTTCATGTTTAGAAATAATATTCTTATATCTTTAGATTCATACACATATGAATAGTAACTAAATATGTTTATGATGAAAATTTGAAAGATATAATTTGAGCCCATATTCAAGTTTTATAATAATTTCTAGTTTTTAATTTAGATTGAGAGTGAATATAATATTGCTATGAGTACAATAAAATTATTCGTTCTTCTAAAGAAAATTTTTATTCAATTTTAATTATTATTAAAAATAAATGATGTTTAGTGAGATTTCATTTTTACATATACTAGTTTTTTTATTTGTAAAAAATGGAGCTATTAAGAGCATTTTCGGATTTTTTTATTAGCAATTCAATTTTAAATTTATAAGAAATAAGGTATCAATGATTGAATGTTAAAAAACACCAAAACTTAATCCAAAACTCCCAGATTTATTAATTAACTCTAAATATAAACAAAAAATCCATAAACATTTTATACAGCATTAATCAGTATCCAAAATCGGTTTAAAATGTCCAATTTATTGTTTAATTCAGAAATCTACATTAAATTATATATTTTTAAAAAAAAATCAGCTAATTGGGTCTTACCTATAGACCCATGCTTTTATATTATTGTGGCGAAAGTTTTATTACTTTGGATAAAATATTATTGAACTTTGTATTATTCTCGATATAAATTAATCCTGTTAGAAGATGGCTCTAACTAGGATCTCAATATATTCAACGAATTGTTGTTCATTGACAAAAAGCTTAATTCTTGACTGCAAGAAAAATCAGTCATTTACCTATTTGAAGCAATGCCAGGGGAGGTCCTTCGGTTGGTAGATTGAAACCTTTTCCCGTGGGTACGCAGCCGGTAGTCCGACAGAGGAGCTTAATTTAGTTAGGATTTTAGTCTTTTCTATACGTCTTTTTTTTATCGTATTTTTTTAGTATAGTTTTTAACGATTTTATCTTAATATAAAAATCAGTGATACAAAAAAAATCACCCATTTTATTTTGTCCATATGTTGAAGATTAAAACTTTCAGAATATAATGAGTTTAAGGGTAGGTTCTGAGCCAATACGAAGAAAAAAGTAACAAATCTTTAAATCAATTTTTAATATTTTATTATCTATAAATAATGATAAACTGGAGTTTCTGTAATTAAGTTATTATAATAAAACTAGAAAACCACTTATAAATACTAAATTTTTTCTTTGATGCTTTGTTAGAACTAAAGTTAATAAGGTTAAAATAATTCAGGTTAAGTCAGATTTGATTAAAGATAAATTTACTGGTGGTCCCGAAAGCTAAGAATTTTTATTTTTAAATCCATGATTAATAAACAAGTTAAAAATAGGAATAAATTTTGAATATCACTGAATA
>LSSL01001478.1:0-15921 GCA_001953115.1 Smittium mucronatum
ATAGTCTAGTGCACAAGTCCAGCTTTCGACATTCAGACGGATCTCAGCGTCTAACAGCTATTTGTAGGAAAGCCATGTCGATCAAACCCACGTTTGGGTAGGAGCCTAATTTTATTAATACTGTTAGAAGTAGGCTCTGACTAGGAGCTCAATAGCTTCAATGAACTGTTGTTCATTGAAAAAGAGCTTAATTCATGACTGCACGTAACCTCAGTCATCCAGCCTACTTGAAGCAATGCCAGGGGGGGTCTTTCGGTTGGTAGATTGAACCCTTTTCCCGTAGGTACGCAGCCGGTAGTCCGGCAGAGGAGCTTATTGTAGTTAGGATAATAGTCTTTTCTAACTTCTTTTTCTTTTTTTCATATTTTTTTAGTATAGTTTTTAATGACGTTATCTTACAATAAAATTCCGTGATACAAAAAAAAAATCAAAATTTAATACTTTAATACCTCCTACTTTTTGCCTTTATTCAAATTATTCATTACATCCATATTTTTAGTTTCTCGTTAAATACAGTATAATTATATTGGAATAAGATTTACTTTTTATTATTTTAAATGTGTATAGTTTGAGGGTTAATTTTTTTCACATAAATTAATTTTACACATTTTTGGATTATAAATTGAAATATATCAATATTTTTATTCATATTTGCATTAGAATTTAACCAAATTTTTTCATCTATTAAATTTCAATTTTTCATACATTATTTTATTTAAGCACCATAATAACGCTCAAATATAATTTTTATTAGAATATATGGACAATTAGTGCATGTTTTTTTATATAATTGAACTTAATGATTTATAGAATCTGCTTTAATCGGCTAAAATTTTTTCATAAAAAATCCTGGCCATGGAAATAAGATTAATAGAATATAAAAATTAAAAAATCTAATCAGTTTAGTGAGATATTCACAGATAATTTCACAATTTATCATGAAAAAAATCCCAAATGCGATTTAAAATATATAAATCACAATATTAGACCAAAATTAAGTAGCTATTTTTCCTATTTTGGCACATCATAAGTATTTTTAAACCTCAAAAGCCATAAAAGTAATTTAATATAAGCATAATTATCAGATATTTGTACATTCATATTTTAATTTTGCATGAAAATCTTTTAAAATTATAATAAAAATTTATTTTAAACTATTTATAGCAAAAAATGATCTTTGAAGGGCTAGGAATTTATATAAAATTCCAGAAATAATATCTGTGTATTTTTAATACCAATTAAAATAGTACATTAAATAATTTCAATCAGAAAATAAAACTATTCTTATATTGTTTTTTTTTATGTTCCAATTTCTTTTTCTGGTTTTGTAACTATATCGAATTTACCATTTGTATTAAAAAATTAAGGCACAAAATTATAATAGATTTTGATTAAAAACTTATGTGGTGTTTTTGCTTTATTTTTTAATCAATTAAATATCAATGAAAATATGGATTGTTAATTTGGGATGGTGGGCCTGATTCAAAATTTTTTTACCCCAAATATCATATAAAATTTTATAATTGTGGAATTATAAATAAAAAAACACTTATTTATTTATTCATAATTTTTTTTACTAAGTAAACACGTGAAAAAATCAATTCAAACAGGTTACAGTTGTTTTATGGATGAAAATTTTATTTGATAATGCTTTTTCTACTTTTTCAATTAATAATCACCATGAAATATCAGCGTGATATATGGATTTTTTTTTCAATTTTATACATAACCTTACTGGGTTAAAGATATATTAATTAACATCATTATTTGGCGAATTAAAATATGTTAAATAAATATTATTCTTTATGATTATTTGAAATTAATATTACCGGAAAATAAATAAACTCGCACCGAGATATATAATAAATTTACAGTATCTGAAAATGATATATTATCATCGGGATTATAGTATAAATAAATCAATTTTTGTATATGTTAAAAATTGGATGTAATTTCAGTACTCAAGTTTCTGTAATTTTTAAAAAAAAATTAAAAAAAAAATCAATTGTGTAGTATTTTTAGTTTATGTTTTTCAACAAATTATCATATTCAGAAATATTTATTGGTATTTTTTTGGTGTAGTTTCCCCTTATGGATGGGTTTAATGAAAAATTTATTGTTTTATTTACATTTATCAAAAAATATTTTTTCAAATTTAACTCCAGATTAGTTAATCAAAATTTTAAAAATCCCCTATTTTAGAACAATTGAAAAAAAATGACTTCATTTTTTACTAGTTTTTATCATTATGTTGAAATTTTTTTTATATAATTCGATAAATAATTAAGATACGATAATTAATATTTAAATATGCCCAAAATGAGTGATGCAAGAGTTTTTTCTTGGAAATTTTTTGAATTAAATTTAGTCAATAACTTTTAATATATATTTTGCTAGTAATAGGCTGGATATATATTTTCGTACAAAAGTTTAAATATAAATAAAAATCATCGCCCAAAATTTTTTAATTTTTATTCTATCCTTTTTTGGAATTTTTTTTCATGGAATATATGGGACCTTTTAGTTTTTATCTTAAGAAATTATCCTTGTTATTCCATTAAAACATTTCTATTGATTAAAGTTAGGGGTTATATATTGATGGGTATTAAGTAAATTTTTTTAATTCTTACTAAATAATGCATAAATAGTAAAGATTTAAACTAATTTCAGAATTAAATAAAATAAATAGATAGAGTATTATTTACAGAAAATAGAAACAATTTTAAAATAAAATTACAGGTTAATTTAATTGATTATACAAAAAAATTAAAATAGTTTGGATTTTATTTTTTATTGGGTTGTACCGTGCCGAGTAAATAAAGTCAGCTATAAAAAACGACAAAATTTTAAAAAAATTAGAGTTTCTCTTCGAGAGTGGTAACTGTCCTAATTATTTGAACACACTCCTAGTTTATAGATATAATACCAAGTAAAATTAAATTTTTTTGAGTAATTCAAAATAGTAATCACATAAGTTAATTTTCTATTATAAAAGTGAAGAAGATTTATTATTAGATAGATTTTCATACTTTTATTGGCTTGGATGACTAAATTATATTATTTTCAATTGCTAAGACAGTAGAAAAAAGTTCTAAAATTGAATGAATCATCTTTTTATTGCAGTATTGTTTACTTGATTTAGTAAAATCCAATTAAAATGATAATTCAAAGTTCTTTAAATTTTTTGAGTAATCTTTTAAATTAGCTTAAAATATTGTATTAAAGTTCCTCCAACTTTCTGAAAATATAAACTCACCGATTTATTCTAGTTCTTTTTGCAATAATATTAAATATTGACTATTTTCGCTTAATTCGATTAAAAAAATGGTAAAAAAAATTTTATCAAGCAAATTCTTTTTAAAATTTTATACAAATGTGTTGTATAAATTATAAATTTTTTTGTACAATTATTAAGTATGCAAATTTTAAGTTAATTCTTAGTGTTGAATATTTTTAAAATCAAAATTTAAACGAAAATATTCCAATTCGGGTTTTAAATTTTCATACTAATATAAAAAAAACCCATTGTCTAAAAATGAATAATTTTCTTTAAAAAAAGACAAAATTTCTCCGATTAATAATTAATATATGGATCGGTTTCATTTTTTAAAATTTAAAACCCCCTGTTTTATCTCCTAAATATGTTTTTTTGACCTTAAAAGAAATTATAAAGTCTAAACCAGGTTTAATTTATTATTAATCAAATTTACACACCCAATATCAACTAATTATATCAGTCATTTTGATTATTTTTTTTTTCGAGAACTAGACAAATTTTTTTTCATATTAACAAGGGTATCGAGTTTTGGACATTAATTTTGTTATTTTCTCAATTAATAATATATTTTCCAACTCAATTTTCCTCTAAAATTTCTTTATAAATAGTATATAAGAATATATTTAACGTTAATTTTATATATTTTCATCTTTTGATTTAGTATTCAGTTATAACATGAGACATAAGGACGCTGCTGATAAAGATTAATCAGATTTATTTTTGCAAAACACTAAATTAGAAAAAAAGAAATTAAGAAATTCAATTAATAGTAAATATACATAAAGAAAATTTTCCTGGGTGCTTTTTATTAAAAAAATTGATATTATCATTAGAATTTTTAAATAAATTTTACTTAAAAAAACATAATTTTTTCAAGAAACAGAATGAAATCAAGTTTTTAACATTTTATATAATATATATACATATATAAAATCAATTGGATTATATTAGGTATCCTATTTCAAAGTGAGCTTTTATAATATTTTTTATTTTTATATACAAAAAAATTTTTTTTTATGAATGTATAAAAACTTATAACTACCGGAAATTACTTTTTTTCAGCTATAGTAGTTGATTTTTAAGCACCGAGTTTTTCTTTATCATCTTAGATCTTCCATGAAACCTTTTCTGAGATATAGTATTTATTATTTTAAGTTCATTGTTTTTGTGCTCATAGTAAGATAATACATATAAAAAAGGGTTTCCCTTTTTATAATTTTTTCCATAAAAATAGTAAATATCTTTTCACCGGATTAATTTTATAACTAAATAATTTATAAGTATTGTGCATTTCTAAATTTGGGTCAAAGTTTGAAAAATAATAAAATTAAGCCTAAAAGATATAATAATAAACAACCCTTAACATAAAATATATATGATATACTTTAAATAATGATACATCGCTCAACTTAACGAGTTTCTAATATATATATATATATTCTCCAGATACTGGAAATTAGTTTTATTCGATACTCTAAATATCAGGAAACTAAATTTTTTTAGATATTTTATATCACTTACCCAAAAAATCGTAAATTTTGATAAATCAGACTCGCCTTACATTATAAAATTTTCACTTTTCGTCCTCTTAAATCTTTCTAAAGAAGATTTTTTTGAACGATAAGTAAAAATATCCTTTAAAGAATTTCTATTATTTAATAAATAATTTTTCTCTATTTTTTTCATAATATAAAACAAAGTTTTAAATATATATATTGATAAAACAAAAAAATTATTAAAATGTAAAATATTCGTTCGTTTTATCTTATCATTTTTTTTAATTTTTTTTTATGTCAGAATAAATAAAAATTTATATTTTTCATGTTTTTTTTTTCAAATAAGTCATTGATTTTTTTGAATTTATGGGAACTAAAATAGGTAATTTTTTATTTTATTAGATAATTAAGCTAATTTTTTATTTTTTAAAATGTTGAACCTACATGTAAATTTACTATTTTATATGAATTCCATATTTTAAAAATCCTCAGTCAATGATTTTTAGTATCCAGCTATAATTATTTGTGCCGCCTTCGCTGATAATAAATATAGCCATTTTAAAAAATGGTTGGAGTTGATTTTTTAATATATTTACGATATCAGATTGGATACTTTTTATAGGTTTAAAACTTTTTCCTATATTTATATTTGAGGCAGCAGAGAAATTTTTTTAAAATTCATCTAGGTGTGAAAATTTTTTTTGTATCTTTTTGAACCGATAAATATCTGTCTGCAAATGAAATGTACTTTTTAATAGTTATATAAATCACAATAAAATATATCTGAAAATATGAGAATATAAATTATTATATGAAACACATCTTTATCTGGAAATGCTATTTAAATAATAAAATCTCTTAATTTCACCATTTTTTTTTTTCGGCTTATAATTTTTATTTTATTTTTTCTAGGTAATTATGCCTTTTATGGATAAAATATCCCTTTTTTGATACGAGGGTGACCCATAAGCGAACAAGATTCAAGAAAATTTATTTTTTAGATATATATTAGCTAGAATATCTTCTTAAGACTATTTATTTTCAAAATACGCTCAGTAAAAAATAGCAGTTTTTATCTTTTTAAAGTTTCTCGAATTTTCAATCTTCATTTTTTTTTAATTTAAAAGAATATTTTAATTCAATTTCTTCCCAATTTACCTTTAAAATTCTGATTCTGTATTAAAATACGGCCTAATTGATTAGAGATGTTATTTTTGATATTTATAATTGAAAAATATATAATATATCACATCCTAAATAAAAATTAGGTAAAGATTTTTTTTCTTTTTTAACAATTTTTCGTATCCCGATACTTATAAAGCTAGTTGCTATTTTAAAAAATTAATTTTAATTGATCTTTCATAACCTTTGTTTTTTTTTGACGAAAGTTTCAATATTTAATTTTTAGTTAATAAAATTAAGCCATTTTATAATATTAAACTGGATTAATAGTTTAGAAGAGTATTTAATTATTTTCAAGCTGTTTTTCTAATAATTAAATCAAAATTTTCCATTGAAATGTTTTTGAAAGTTTCATATTTTATCAATAAATAGTATCTATATTAAAAAATCTGTAAATTTTTCATAAAAGAATTATAAGAAGGATTAAATTCTATTTTATTTAAAAAAATTATAAAAAATTATTTTAGTTATTATTTTAACTAATTGGTGTGAGTATAGGTAAATAAAATTTTATGCAGAAAATTATATCCGAAAAATTGAATATCAGGATTCTCCGTTTTTTACAAAGAGGAAATGTATTTTCAAAATCTTTTCTCCATTTTTTTATCGCCATAAAAAGATGACTAAAAAATAATTTATTCAGTGAAAAATAGCACTGTAATTTTTCATTCCTTTTATCCCTATCCAATCTTTATTAATATTTATATTAAAACACACGAAAATTATATATCGATTAATTAAACAATTTTTTCGACAAAATTATCCACAAAAGATTATAAATACGAAAATAAGCAACACTACTTTCAATTTTTAACAATATAAATCTAGGTATTCTAACAAAACGTATTTCCATTTATCACTAGTTTATACAACACCGTATACATTTTTTTAGTAAAAACTCTATGGAAATAAATAATCCGAGAAGATGTATTGAGAATCAGTTTTATTAATATATATAAGAAAATATCATCTGAATTTTATAACCAGGTAAATAAATTTAATCTAATCATTTAACTGTAATGTATTTTTTTCATAAATAAAATAATATATTATTTATAGGTATAAAATATTTTCCAGAGAAGATAAGGAAATCTTTTTTATAGTTGGATTTAGAAGATTATTTATATCTAAAATTTTGACTATATCCTGGAAATCTGGCTTAGGAAATTTTATTTTATAATTTTTTTCAAACTAAAAATTTGAAATTAGTTAAATATAAAAAAAAGGATTAATAGTAAACCCATGGTATTTTTTTATTAATATGAAGGAGTTATTTTGAATAAAAATGATTTTAATCATGATATTTTTTGAAAAAATTAAATGAAAATTCATAAATATATAATGAGAATAGTTTTGTGATATTTTTCTTTGGTATACCTTTGCTTTTTATAGTTTTTATCAATGTAATATTTAATAAAATAAAACTGATAAACTTTAATAAGAAATCGATAAATTTGTTATAATTACTTTTTTTTCGGATAATAAAGTGGATGCAATACAAAAAATTTTATTTAAATATATCTGCTTTTGTGAAAATAAAGATATGATATTTAAACAGTATGTTAATTAAATTGAGGTTGAAAAATGTTTCTTTATTAAATAATTCAAGCATATTTCAGTATAGAGACTTCTGAAAATAAGTATATCAGCTTATCGAAATATTATGTAAAATAAGAAAAGTGAAACTCTGTGATTTTTCTCTGATGGGAAATTTTAGCTCATTTTACCAAAGTTTGGAACGTAGAAACATTCAACCTTCTCGAAAAGAATTTATGAATATCTATGGATTAAATTAAAGAGCTATACTAAATAAAGAATATTTAACTTTAATAATAAGACCTAATATTTGCAGCTAAATTTTGATCAATTGAAATGATAGCGCAAAGATTTCATTCAAAATAGAGTATTCATCAAAGCAAATATTGGATATTTTTTTGATGTACGCCTGAATTTTTTTTATTTGCTACCATCTTTTCTAAAATTTGTATTTCCAATAGTTGTATAATGTAAATTTCATTCAATACATCATTTTTATAGATTTTAATAAAATTAGATTTAATATCCGATATTTTTTTAGACACATAACACCAGAAATTAATTTTATCCAAATTGTATCCTAAAATTTTACGTGCCTTTGAAATTTCCTGTACTGAATCAGCAATCAAAAATTCTGCATTCCGATTTAGTCTATTTTTATATTTATCTATTTTAAAATGATAAATAGAAGTAAATAAGCTTCAAAATTACCGTATTTTGATAATTCCATTTCTGCTGGTTTAAAATTTTGATTTTTATCAGTGAAAAGCTAGCAAAACATGAAATTCTCCTTGTTTCTATCTAAAAGTAGAATCTAAATGCAGTTTTAGAATTTTTTAAAACTTTGGCATCAGATTTATATGTCAATTGATAAATCCAGATAATCTATTTTCGACTTATGAGTTTCTATCTAAGTTCATCCAAGTGCAAGATTCCAGTTAAAATTTTGCATAAAATTTGAAATAATCAGCTTAAAACATATTTTTTCTTAATTTAATCTTTATTTTCTTATTTTTTCATATTTAAATTTTTTTTATCTATTTTCAATAATACAGAATCAAATCAAAGCTTTTTTTCTTTAGGTCTATACCATAATTGATGAATTTTTTTATTTTTTATTTATCAAATTTGCTATCTTCAGGAATCAGCTCTCCAAATAATCTGTATAATATTTTTTTTACATTTTTTGAGCTACTTTTTACCAATAAAGAGTCACTTTTTCACTCTATACTATCGATTTTTTTCATTTAAACGCGGTTGATTTAACACTAAATAAATTTTTAGTATATATGGTCCCCAATCTTACAATCATAATTGAAGTTAGAAACATGTTTAAAGTCATTTTAGGAATTTTTTTTTATCGAATCCAATGAATTTGGGGGTTCTTTAAAAGCTTAAAATAAGGAAAAGTATCTAAGTTACCATCAGGATATATATATATTATTTAAGATTTTGTGTTATTTAGAATTTATATCTAAAAAACTGCACCAAAGTGTGTAATATTTAATTGGTAATTGGTTTTTATTTTTTTAACATAAATAAATAAAAAAATAAAAAACTTATCCTTTGTGGATATTAATTTAAAAGTTTTATAAATATAGATAAAATTTGTGAAAAGTATTGCTGAATTTTTCGAAATAATCATTGGGAAGAACATTTGCATTCGTTTAAAAAACTGCTCGAAATTTTCCCATGATTGACCATAACAAGCTTAAAATTAATTTAAAAATACTTTAAATGAATAATCGAGCCTAAATATTAATAAAAAGGTTTTTTTTATATTTTATAGCCTTTATTGATTCACTTTTACTTTAAAATTCCCTGAAATCTTTATTTGAAAAAATTATTTTTACTTTCAAGAACTTCGGTTTATTCAAAAATTTGAATAAAAAAATAAATTAATAATCGTATTAAATTATTTTTAACATTTGAATTTTCAAAAAAACTCTAAAATTTTTTTTTTGAGCTCATTAGCCTAAAAAAATTTTTATAACTTAATTCGTTACTATAAATTATTTAAACTAGTTAAGATTTTTTTTATTATCCTTAAATTAAATTGAAGAAAACCTGAGTATTAAAAATAAAAAATATACTCCGTATAATATCCCATTTTTTAATTGAAAAAAGACTTTTTTAATGAAAAAACTCCAGTATTAAGAAAAACACAATTTTCAAGAAATTATTGCTGATTTTCATAATAATATAAGTAAAAATTTAACTCGCAAAAAAATAAATAAATATATCATAATTTTTTTGAAAGATATTTTTTATAAAACCAAACACGTCTTTTTCTGATTTTACATTTGGTTGTATAATTCCAACGCCGAATGTGTATTATTATTTTTATATGATGTCATATTAATTTCAAATTGGTGTAGAACAAATGATGTGAGGACATATTATAAACCGGGATATAATTTTTATATTTTTCTGATATAAAAATATGTAAATATGCCTTTACATTTTAAAAATTTCCTGATTTAAGCTGAAATTTCGTAAATTTAATAGATGTTTTAGTAAAAAAAATAGAAATTTCACTTTTTATTTTGTAGAAAAAAAGTAATGATATTCATGTACGATAATCTCATCAATATTAGGATTCTTTAAATTACGCATAGTGTTTAATAAAAAACATTAATTATCACCAAAACGAAACGCGCGAAGATCATATTAACTCCAATAAACCTTACCCCTTTTTTTTATAGATGAGTTTTTTTGAAAAATCGATCTCTGATTTACAAAAAAAAATTAAATTAATCTTAGTGACACATAGCCAGGTTATAAAATCAGTAATTTTTTATTAGAAAGTTTCTTTCTCAAAATAAATCACATAAAATGCTTAAATTTAAAAAGATATCCAAATAATAGCTTTTGCATCAAATTTAATTACATAATTTTTGATTAGAATTTGTTACATCAACTATATCACATTTTTTATGAAATTTGTTAATCAAAAGTCATAATTTAGCTGAAAATTCACATAAATAAAATACTGGGATTTTATAAAATGTTAAAATTAGATTATTCCAAATAAAATTACAGTAAATGTTGATTAAAAAAATTAAAATAAGGAGTTATAAAACTTCTTTGGTTTTTTTAGTGAAAACCCCTTATATAGTCTATAATAGCTTATTGCTATATGCTGAAAATTTATCGAATAATTTTCCTATAATTAATTGAAATAGGAAACTGGAATATATAACTTTTCTCATATACCCTCAAAAGGTAGTAGTTAACAAAAGATAAACTCATAAAAATTTCTATTCCACATTCTTAAAAAAACTACTGTACATATACAAAAAAACTAATTTTTGACGTTTTAAAGTATTAAATCATCAATTTAAAACATAGCACTTCATATTTTTCATAAAACAAATAGAAAAAAATAGATTTCTTTGATAAAAACATTTTTGATCAAAATCAATTTATTTTAACTTATATATGTGAATTAAAATTAAATAGTTTCGATTTCATTATATATAAAAATAGGAGATTTATAAGGTACATTTATTCAAATTAAAAACCACTAAGACAATGGTATTTCATAAAAAAGTCCTAATATTAAATAAAATACTTTTAAAATTTTGAGGTAAGTTATCGGTGCATAAAAGTTTCAGTTGATTTTATATTCATATCTGCATCTCAAATATGGTCTCCTTCGTCATATTTCAATTTAAAAAAACAAATTGGTAATATTGATTAAATTCTTTTATGTGTTTTAAAATTTTTTTCTATGTAAAAAAACGCTATTTCAGCTGTAAAATAAAGCAAATTTCTATGGCAGAGATTAATAAGAAAATCAAAATAAAACAGTCGTTATAAACTTAATATAATTTAAAAATAATAAAATAATAATTAAATTCAGAAGATATTTTTTGTAAATTTTTGCACAAATTGCGGTGTGAATTAACATTTCGGCCTTATATATATTTTTTGTATATATGAAAAAAAAATCATCAAGAATTTAGCATATCCAAAGTCGTTGAAAGATTAAAGTAAATTAAAGATAGAAAAATAAACTATCATAAGAACTTAGCTATCCCCTAGTTTTATTTTATAATCCCGTAGCTTTTAAATTTTCAATAGTCAAATATATAAAAAAGATGAGATATTTTACCTGTTATTCTTAAAAAAAAGAAATTTTGTTCATATTTCAATTGAAATTTTAAAAAAGGGATTTGAATAGTTTATAACAATTTAATAAAAAATGGGTGTTATTATTCGCTGGCTTAGTTCGGATTATGAGATTATATTTAATAGCTCCGATCATATTTTTAAATTTTCACTAGTAAATATTTAAAATAGATCAAGATTTTTTGATTTTTATAAGGCCCTTATAAAAGAAAGAGATATAACTGCCAAAATAAATTTAATTGCTTTTTATTCTCATAGGGGATATTTTATAATTTTTCGATATAAAGTTAATGGAAGCTAGAATGGGAATTAAAAATGAAAACTCAGTAAATAAAATTTAGAAAATTTAATTCGTTGATAAAAGAAAGAATAATTAAGATAAAAATGCGCTAATTGGTATTGATTAAATACAATCAGAAAAGTTATACTATCATTTGAGTAACTTTTAACATTCCAAAATTTAGATTTCTTTTAAGTTTCATTAAAATTAAATTCTGATGACCTAGAAAAATCTGATTCAGAAATTATTATTATTTAAAAGGAATTTTATTAGCTTTGTGCTCCTCATGTCTTTCAAGTTTTTCATATATCTTATTCTTATAAAATCATAAAACTTGACCCCTTCCAATCTCAAAAGTGACTTTGATATGTGAAATTTGGTCAGAGATATGTTTATATCTATAAATTTTTTTATAGAATCAAGGTATGCCCTATAAGAATCCCTCATATACTTAAAAAGAAACTTGATACTAAAAAAAAATTCTCGACTATTATTCTTTCCCTGAGATTCAAATTATTTTGACAAATGAAAGTTTGAATAGTCAATACATGTGAATTAATCTGAAAATTCCCTGAATTTAAAACCCGTGATGGAATTTTTCTTTCATTAATAATTTTTGATACAACTTCCTGAACTTTTTTTCGAATAAAAAATAGATACTATCTGCTTTTATTTCCCATTAATCGTGAAAATTTTCAACATTTATTCCTTAATAATTTATATTTTTTTCAAAAAACCTCTATAGTTCGATTCCATCATTATATTAAAATGCATGTAATTTATAGATCCTTCAATTATTGGACTGATAAAAACGAATCCCTCTCCGGGATAAAACCATCTCTCTTTTTACAATGTGCCTATTTATAGGGATTTTTTCAATAAAAAAACAGAATTACAAAAAAATTAAAAAAATATCCTATGTTACTTTCCTGAATTAAATATTTTACCCTCTTGAAAAAGACATATAGGACTGATGATAAAGAATACGTTACAATCTATAATCGATACCACCTCTTTATTATTTCTAATTCAAATGGATTGAATTAATTTTTAATCTTTTTTCAATTTTAAAGGGCATCTTTTGAGCGAAATTGGCTTGAATATTTCAGATGTTGAGTTTAAAGAGTTATATATAGATGGAACCGACATGACAAAGTCTTTCCCCAAGTTTTCGATACTTAAAATGGTGTCTCACATGCGCCAAAATAATATGTGGTTTAGCCTTTGGCGTGTTTTTTAGGCCTTCTCTTCCTTTATATTTCAGCCAGAAAAGTTCAATTTCACATTTATTATTAATTTTATTAGCTCTTGGTGACTAAACCCTGTTATAAAATAAAATATTGTTTATATTTATATAATTTATTTTAAATTTCGAGTTTATCTTTATAACTTTCAATTAAATAATTTTTTTTTAAAGCAGATGCTACAATTATGATATTTTCGTAATCCAAAGTAGACTACCTATACTTATCTATATTTTTAAACGTTAATTTTTATTTTTTAAAAACTTTATAATTTTTTTTATATAATTGATAATTCAAGCAGCTATCTAACTTAAGAATTTTTTTTTTTATATTTATAACATTTACTTTTTATCATTTTGTTACTGATTTATTAATAAATTTTAATTTTACTGAAATTTTTTTATTCTGATATAAAAAACTTTCATACTTAATAAGATTCTAATTTAGAAATCATATAAATATAGATATATTGCATTTTCAGCGCATGAAGAAAATAATAAACAATATCGTTCATAAATGTGAGCTCACATATTGCAATGGTTCAATTAAAATCTTATAAAATACTTCTATGTTTCATACTTGAAACATGAATCAGATGTCTTTGAGATAGAGATAGAAAGCTGTAATGATCCAGTTATAATTTGACTAATTTACTCCTATGTTTCATAAAAGAAAAATAACCCAGATCCTGTAGAGATATAGATAAAAAGAAACTCCCCCCATTTGGGGAGTTAAGCTTTTCAACTTCAGCTTTTTATTCCTTTCTTTAGCTGTCATGTATTTTCAGTTATAATAAACCTGATACTTAATGCTAAGATTGTTTAAAATAGATAATATAGAGATTATTTTAATATAAAACTAGCATTAATTTATATTCAGTTATTTTTATCTAAATTATCCCGTGGAAATTTCTTATAAAATTTTTTTAGATCATAATATTATTTTTCTTGTACCAATTTTTTTTACTCATTTATAGAACATACAAAGTTAAACGATAAGAAAATTTTCAAAAAAATGCCGAAGTCATCGATTCACTACCTTCTGTTTTTTGAAAACTAATAAAAAAGCTATATAACTGGCTAAAACAAGTTAGCTGATTTTTTTTTTTGGTTAATATAGGTTAAATGTCCTAATTAATTTATTTATATCAAAATCGACCCGTCAAATATTTAATATGCGGGCATTTCTTAAATATCTTATCGCATAGTTTTTCAAGCTATAGAAATATTTAATATCCATATGTCAAAACTTTAAAATACACATTTAATATAAAATTTCTTTTAAATTTTATAGAATTATTAATTTATTAATTGATGCTCATTTTTTTAATTAATCAAAAAAAATAATTTGATCAACGACTTGTATAGATTTGACTTGAGATTATTACTTATCTCAATCATTTAATTCGCTAAAATAATTTAATACTATAATTTCTCTAATATATTCAAAAATTATGAAATCAATTTTATTGTTAAAAAAAGAATATATGTGATTAATAAAATAGTTTAACCGAGTCACATAACTCTAACTAATTTTTATGATTTAAAAACTTATTATTAGAATGAATTTTATATGTTTAAATAGTATATTTTTTATCGCCCTATCACATTTAATGCCTGTGTAGAAAATGCGAACTTGTGCTGATTCTATATTTTATACAAAATATTGAATGCCATAAGAAAAAAAATACAAGTCTGAATTCTGATAAAACTCAATAAATAATCAAAATACAGAGTATCTTAGTTAATTAAACCTTTTTTTTTGTAAATTATGCAAATAATTAATTCATATTACTTATAATAATGGTATGTATATAGGATTTTTGAATTTATTTTTGCCCCTAAATGCCTAAATGTGTCATTTTGATACGATTTCATAAAACAATTTCTATATTATAGATTAAAAAACATGGCTGGCACTATCAAATTTTGAACAATTCATCTCTCATCATTAAGTATATTTATCTTGATCTGTATTATTCCAGAAAAATATAAATAACAAACAATTTATTACTAGAACTGTAAAAATATTTGATACTTTTAAAAAAAAAACTTAAAAAAGTACATTATTGTCCAAAAGTGTATTAAAATGAGTTATTCAGTCATTTATTTTGAATAAATTTTAAAGAAAATAGAAAAAAAAGAGGGCTGTGATTTTTCTAATGCATCTGAAAAATTTATTTATAACTCAAAAAAATCAGAATATAATAGTGAATATGAATATAATGAATAATAATTCATCGAAATTACCCTTAGTAATCTTATGGTCTATGGGTAAAAAAAGTGCCAATATTGATAAAATTATCAGGATAAATGGGGCACTTATAAGTTAAAAAAGGAAAATTATTTTTGCTAACTTAATAAAGGGTAAAATCAACAAAAATATTTGTTATAATTTTGAAGATTTTAGAGAAATTTACGGGATATTATAGGATCTTTTGATTTATAATTCAATAATTTTAGATTAATCATTAATAATGCATATAGATACTGATAGGATAAAAGAAAATTCGGAATTTTAAAAAATTGATGCATTATTTCTTGTGGTTTATGTAGGCTTATTAACGTTGATGATATTTTGCAGGAGCTCTAAACTAAAAACTTCAAAGTATTTTTCCTCTTTATATGGAGATCCGTTATTTATTACTGCAATGGGTAAAAGAATATTTTGCCAAATATCAGGGCACCTAAGATTTGACAATAAAGATTCAAGAGACTCTTGGAGATCTTTTGATAAGTTAGTTTTTTTTTTTTTTTTTTTTTGTATCACGGA
>LSSL01001484.1:0-15129 GCA_001953115.1 Smittium mucronatum
AACTGGTATAGGAATTCCGCTTCCGACAATATATATTTAGGCTAGATATTTTTATCGTTCTTTTTTATAATAGAATATTTTATATTTTTCGGTTTTATTTTAACATAATCTAGTTAAATTGGCTTTTAGTGTTTATTTTATAGTATTCTTCGTAGTTTTTAATCATTAACTGCTAACATAAATTATATAAGTTTTATTTTTATATTTTCCTTTAGTGTAGAAATTAATCAATTAGTGCTACAACTATGGTTATGCGCAGTAATTAACTATCAAATTACAGCTTTTACACTTATGGGTTTGCTCCGGAATTCTTTTTTTGAAGAGAGGAAACGGAAAATAGAGACATTAATACTTCAATAAAATTTTCTTATGCTGCCTCTGATTTGGTTAATGGGTTAGACCTATCAGTCAAACTGACTGGAGAGTTGGTTATGGAAGATATATTATCTTATTTACTGGTACTTTCGTTAAGTTAAAATTCCAAACATAAGGTAAGGTTCTAGCCCATTATTCCCACTTTTGGGGATTATTAAATTCTTATTTTTTAATTACAGTTTTCAATTAGTGAAGTTTGGATAGTTGGTGCGATTGAGCAATACCCTCCCTCAATTAAATGTTAGGTGAGATACATATGAGCGTCAGTGATGATGCACTCAGAGTTTTCTCATAATAAACCAAATATTTAGAGAAATAATAAATTTAAATAAATAATATTTTATTTCTTTTTATTTTCGGCTTTACTTATTATGTACAAATTAGAAGTTATATTTAAAATAAAGACTTAGAAAATGAGTAAGTGAAATTAAAATTAGATAAAATTTTCGGGATTCGAAATCACAGATAATATAACTTTGTGGTCGCAAAAATGGTAGTTATTCCGATTTGATTAATTGGTTGAAGTAAAAATGGGTAGTATGCAAATAAGATGATATAATAAATGGTATATAAATAAATCGTGTTGCAGCTATATGATTGTGTTTCAATTTAGTGGTAGGATAAACAGTAAATAGGTTTATTGTGGAATAGATGAAATTTTAATTAGGTTTAAAATTTAGTTAAATTTTCAAGTGGATAAAATGGAAATAGATCAATAGTCATAATAACAGATAAATATAATAAAACCAAATTTAACTAGTAAATAAATTTTAAATTTCCAAAAATAACAAGAAAAAAATCTAAAAAGAATGAAATGAGCTATATAATATAAAAATAGCTTAATAATTTATCGTTTTATAATGATATTTTACATTTTCGATATAATTTATAATCGTAACATCTACCACCATTAACCAGTTTATTTAGATTTTTTATGGCGTATGACATAAATTAAGTGGTGTTATATAATAATTAATCAATAAAATTTTAATAATCATTTAAAATAATCATTTCGCATAAATGCTTGTTTTACGAAATAAGGGATCCTTCAAAGTAAATGTTTATTATCACGGTTAAATGAGCTCAAATACTTGAGGGGCTTATGACTTTATCTTACAATAAAATTCTGTGATACAAAAAAAATACTTGAG
This sequence comes from Smittium mucronatum, assembly GCA_001953115.1. Classification (NCBI taxonomy): domain Eukaryota; kingdom Fungi; phylum Kickxellomycota; class Harpellomycetes; order Harpellales; family Legeriomycetaceae; genus Smittium; species Smittium mucronatum. The sequence goes on from LSSL01001484.1 coordinate 1,527, forward strand.
GGGCATCATTTAAGTGCAAAACGCATATCCTTTAATAAAAAATTGTGTATAATTTGAGTGCTATAATATATTTGGAATACCTAATAAAAATTGATGTGAAAGTTTCAATAAAACTTCAACTGATAAATTTGGTGAGTTTAAAAGAATAAATATGTGTTTTTCGCAAAAATATTACTAAAAATCACGAGCCATTATGAATTAAATTATAAGTATATACCAGTAAAATAATTCACAATAAATTAAAATCAATATATTACGCAGAAGAATAATTAAATTATATTACTGAAGATTTTTAAATATAATTTATTTCTCTGGTGAGTCAAATCAGCCAAATGTTTAGTATGGAATTTTATTATCTTTTTTCAAATCTTTTTTTTGTTAATTAGGACTCAATAAAAGTCTTACTTAATAATAGGCTATTAAATTATTATGAAAAAGAAACAAAAATATGTGTGGATGTTTTCTGTACCTTTTTTAGATTTTTACAACTCGAAAAATTCCAACAATTATAAAAATCTCGCATTTTCGTCAAAAATTCGTGAATAGTATACACTAAGATTATCCAAAACCGGCGAGATTCTTGGAATTAAAAATAAAATAAAAAAATAACTCTTTTTTAAATATTGTGTATGAATTCCTTAAAATATATTTTATTAAAACTTCTAATTATTTTTGCTTGTAAATTTTTTTTTATTTAGCTGAATAAATAAATGTTTAAACATAATACTAATAAAAGCTATGCTATTTATCAACGATTAGTGATGGAAATAAATCTTACCCAGCTTTAGACATTTAATATCCCTAAATAATTAAAATTTAAATATGGAATTAATATAATTATATTTTACTAATATTTGGATATGATCGATAAATAGACACCCTGATTTATAAGTTTTTCGATGAATAATTTAAGTTTCATAAAATACTTATTTAAATTTATAAACGCAGACTCATCTTATTTCTATAGTAATGGAGTAAATTTTTTTCCTTTTTTGATATTTTATTTAACACTTTTATCCTTGATTATAATTAGTTTGAATCAGTTTTTTGGGTCTTTTAGTATAATTTTTTTAAATTCCTAATCGAAAATCACGAAATTTTATTATCTTCTTAACTAAAATTAATTTCTCGTGCTATATTTGAGATTAGGAGTTATGAATTAATTAAATCGAGATATAGTGTAAAAGAATGATATAAATTTCAAAATTACGACCTTTCCACATTTATTTATGGCGTAATGATGATATTAATTTCATATCGGATATTTAAAGTTTTTATTTTTTTATCAGATAGAAATTTTTTTTTCAAGAAATAAATATAATGTTGGATATGTTCCTCCGCCTTTGATGCAACAATTATTTATCCTTAAACGAGAAAAATTACATTTTCATACTATTTAATTACATATATATTTTTCCCAGTCGTCTTTAATCTCATTTAATTAAAAGATTAGTCAAAAAGGGCTATTTTTTTATTTAAAATAAAACTATTAGTATAAATAGAGCTATTATGTCCTCTTTTAGTTGATTAAATTAAAAAATAGTCGGTTTAGACCCTTTTTGATCAATAAATTGTAATTAGCTTTTAGTTGATTTATCATGATTTTTTTCTCTTATAACTTAAAAAAATACCTACAATTTGGTATAAAATTATTATAATTGTATCAAATGATACTTTTTTTAAAAGAAAAAAATCTATACATTAATAGATATTTTTGGAATTATATAAATCGTATTAATTAGCTGAAAAACCTCAGTACCCTAATTATATCAATCCAAAATAATTTTTGGATAAAAATACCCTGAAAACTAAAAAAAAATAAAAGGAATTTTTTTTTGTTTAATGATATTTTATATTTTATTTAGTGTTATTTAATTGTTATTTTTCTATACGGGTTTTTTTATTATAACATTAATTATATAAACTCGAATTTATAATTTTTTTAATCAGAGTTTTTTTCGAATTATCTTAATTTCTTCTTCATATAATCAATCTGAGCTACATAAAAGATGTGAAATCTAAAAATTTGCCTATTTATTTTAAAAAAACTGATTAAAAAAAATAGATATTAATTTATTGGAATTTCTGTTGTGTTTTTTCGTTTTGACACTAACTATATCTATATGTAAGGATCAGGTTTAATGGGATAATTTTAATGATAAAAGGTAAAAGGATATACCAGTTAAAAATATAAAAGATAGGGAAAGAGACAAGTTGAAAAGCTTAGCCATTCCAAAATGTCTAAGCTTCCTTATTTATAACATTTTCTATTTTCTAAAAGTCAATTATGCTTATGGGAAGATATCTTCATTGGATGAAACATTCAATGCGTGTACTGAATCTATTTGTTCATTACACTATACCCTCTTCCCAAAATTTTAATTTCTTCATATGTTCACTGAATTTATTTTTGCATCAAAGAAGGAAATTTTCACCTTCTAAATAAAATTTTTGAGTCTTTATATATTTCTTTTGCTGTTTTAAAAACAAAAATAACAAAAAAAGTCATAGTTTTAATGAATTTAGCCAAACTTTAAAACCATGATATTTTACATAAAAAGCAATAGATAGCTTTAAAAAAATATTCTTTGATTTATATATATTTATAATTTATGGAATTCCAAAAAGCTTTCCTCTTCTTCCGGGGAGTTATAAGCTTTAAATTTTAATTTTTATGATAAAAATATGTATAAAAATTAGTAATATTATTCATTATTTAATATAGCATAATTTCATCGCTAAATTTAGAAAAAAACTATTGTATTCTCTTCTGATTTATTTTAAAGCAAAAAATTGATAGCCATATCTTCATCAGTTAAAAATAAATATCTTGAATCTTTTTATAAAAAATAAATATATCTAAATTATGATATAAGTTATAAATTTTAAATGATCTTTTTATTAAATTATATTTTTTTGATATTAAATCACATATAAATACCTAAAAAACAATTCATCTTGTTTATAAATAAAAATGAAGCTTTTTAAATAAATATATGTCTTATTTATTTTTAATTTTTATCTTATGTGATTTTAAATCGTGTATTAATCAGATAATATAGTCAAAGATATAATCTACATCTAATAAATATTTTTTGTCTCTTTAGGATAAATTAATAAAAAAGGCGTATTTTTTTTGGCTAATATTTTTATTTTAATCACATATAGTACGAATTTTGAAACATTTACCTATTAGCATATATAAAATAATTTAAATTAAATTAATATATCAAATATTATGTTAAAATAAAAGTAATACAGTTAAATATTACACTTTATATATATAATAAATATAGGTTAATTAAATATATATCTCACAAAAAGTAAGTTAAAAAATTTCTAAACAATAAAAATGTTTTTTTAATAATAATTTTTTTGTATCTTTATTTGAGAAATATTTTTGATGGGGATAATTTTTTTATATTTTTACCAATAAAGTTATTTGGAGACTTTATTCTAAGAAAAAATGAGATTTTATTAAATATTTCAAAAGCTGGACTGCAAAAATAAATCCTCTATTGGAAAAATATGAATTTTTTTTACTATTTATATGTTTTCACAAGTTTTATTGGGTTTTTAGTTTTTGATATTTTATTTTATCAGTTTTTTTTAATCAGTGAAAAAATCCCGGTATTTAAAATAAACTCCCATTCATCAAAAATATATTAAATCCAAAAAAATTCTAAATTGGGTTCCCTAAGTATATTTGATATATAAAAAATAACAAATATTGCAACTTTATTTCTAGTAGAAAATTAAAGCGTGATTTTGTTAATAAGATTTTATAAAGCGGTTATTTTTGGATGATATAATATTTTAAAGCGATAATCATTTAAATTTTTTATCAGTAATGTATTTTTTTCCCTCAACTAAATATGGATAAAATCTAAAAAAAAAAAAAATTTAATGTAAATTTCGGGTATTTAATTTTAAAGTTGTGATTTTTTTACAGGATGTTAAAAAATTAATAACATACATAATTATAACTGTTGTTTTATTTTTTATGGAATATTCAGTTGTTGAATTTATAAAGTTAGATTAATATATTTTTTGTATCTAATATATATATATATATATATTCAAAAGTGATACTGAAAAAGGAAAAGTTAATGAAAGTTAAATAATTAAAATTAAAATTATTCGAAAATTCATTAGAGTTAATCTTTGATAACTATTTTATTTCCTGTAAAGTGAAAAAATCAAGCAAAATTTTTAAAAAAATATCAGGCAGTAAATAATAAAAAAGAAAATATTTTTTAATTTTTTTTAAAATAGGAGCTTCAAAATTTCACAATTAAGTATGTATTTAAATTATTCAATAAACGGATTTTTTAAAAAAATAAAATTTAAAGCCAAATGGCTCAAAGAGAAGCTTATTGTTGTCAAAAAAAAACTTCTATGTGAAAAAAGGAAATAATTATCAAGTGATATCTATTCATATTTTCGAACATATCACAAGTTTATTACAAGTTATTAAATATAATGACTTTTATAACTTATTTTTTTTCCTAAAATTTTATTAGTTTACTATATTTTTTCAGGCTCTAAATTTTATATCTTTTCAAAATTATAGATTATTATCATAATAAATTAATCGTAAATTCTTTCAGATTATGTAAGTTGAAAATCCTATTTATTTTATTTATGCTCTTTTGAAATATTTCCAGAAGGATCATTTTTTCCAAGTTGAGTTTAATATTAAATTTAATAACAGAAATTTTATCGTAATTGTGTTCCTGTAAATATAAAACTCCTGAATTTTTTTAAAAAAATTCCCGAATATATTAATAGACCTTTAAAAGAATATTTTTACTGAATTATTGTTTAATGTTAGACTAATTGAATAATTTCTGATTCTAAAATAAAAAAAACCAAATATCATTAAATTTATTTATGTCTGATAATTTTATTCACATTCGAAAAAATTAATATACACATTTAAAAAAAATAAGAAAAGTTACATCGAAATAATATGTCAATTTCCTAATGGTCAGGTTTATATTTAAATCACATCCGCTTTATCAAAACTCTTATATGATTTATTAAAAATAAACCGAATTTAGAATTATATCCAAAAAAATTGAAGACAAACAGTTTCATTTTTTATCATTAAAATTTTTTTGGCACAGTTTCTTGCATTACTTTTTTTTAAGTATATTCACTATCACAATTGATCATAAGTCTTAATTTAACCAATAACATGAAATAATCTATGGTCTGATGACATTATTGACAATAAAATGAAAGTGATTTATGTGCCATGGTGCCCGAATAAGCTAAATTAACTTTGAAATAAGCATTACTACAATTATTATATCATAATTACTATTATGAATTTTATCAGATGAGCTGATTATCAATTAGAATATAAAATTGAATTTTCTTATTTTCTAGAATTTCGATTCTGCTCTTGATTTTTATTCTCATGAATAAAATATAACTAATAAGAAATTTTTTTATTTATGTATTTATGAACTCCTTTATTTAGTTTTAACTTCTGTAGAAATAACTTTCATGCCATTTTTGTATTAAAGGTATATGCACTTTTTTTGTATCTATTAACTTTTTATATAGCATCATTGTTTTGAAATGGTAAAATGTTCAAAATTGAAAATAAAAATATTAGAGTTTTTAAGGCTTTCAGGTTGAAAAAATCTATTAAAGTTATGAGAGCTAAATAAATATTTTCAATTCTAAATTTGATAATATTAAGTTAACCATTGTGACTAGTTTAATGGGGTGCTTTATTTAAAAATTGAAATATATTTTTTTTTATTATTCTTCCATAAAAGTAATAGAAAAACTTTCAGATTTAAAGCTTAACTATTGGAATTTGTGATTTTATATTATTTTTAAATTTATGAACGCTTTGATATATAACAAATAGCAAATTATTCACTGCTTTTCAAATATTTATCTTGAAATTCACAATAAAATAAAAAAATAAAATCAAAATTCGATAATCAAACCAGCCAAGCAAACCAATAAAGTTGTTAAAATTATTTTATTAAATAATTGAATGAGATATTAGTTAATAAAGCTCCAATTTAAATAATCTATCAAGCTACCAATTAAATCCACGAATTATTACTTAATGGAAATTGTTCTAATTAATAGCCAATTAATTCCTAAATAATTAATTCAGCTTTTAAATAGAACACATTAATTTTGAAAAAAATAACTTATAAAGAAAAATAGGCACATATTTGATGAATGTATCGTGTTTTTAAGATAGTAAAGGGTGTGTTTTTTTTAATTAGAGGATTTTATTATTATAAGTACACATTTAAGGTAAAATCTCTAATAAATAAATCGGAAAAGACGTTATTTAAAATCAATTCTAAAATTTACTCGAAGTTCTTCAAGATCAGAAAACAAATAAGTTTTTTAATAATTATTAAAATAGTATTTATTTTATCATGAATTTAATATAAATGTGAAAATTTTAACGTTGTTTTATTTCAATTAAAAATTATGCATTACAACTTTGATTACATTTATATTCATTTTTTTTAAAAAAATCGAAATATGAGACGAAAAAATCAATTAATAATCACTTTTAATTAACAAAAACGAGATTTTCCACTTCTTATACGAGAAATAATTCACTATTATTATTATTATTATTATTATTATTTGTTCTATACTAGATTAGATTAAGCCTTATTAAATTTACATAAAGCTGATAAATACATTTTTTTAAATCGTATAATACAAAAATTTCTTAAAGCGGGTTAAATTTTGGCTTTATTTGGATAAAACTGTAGGATAATAGTCCAAAGAACATTAAATATACACACGAACACTCAGACTTGTAACCAATAAAAATAAAAATTTCATTAAAAAAATAAATTTAGGGGGGTTTTTTTATGTAGCATTTTAATGGGTTAAATTGCACAATTTTTTATGAAAAATTCATATTTAATAAATAAGTAAAATGATTTAAGGAATGAAATAGTATTTAAACTATATAAAAACCATATAAAGTTAAGAAAACAAAACTTTCACATATACTTACATGAATAAATTATTCTCATGGCTTTTAAATCAAAAAATTAAAAAAAAAGTTAATAAAAACATGATTTTATCAAATCTATTATTTTTTTTTATCAGAGGCTCATATTCTAGCTATTATTATTATTTATAATTTTTTTTTTAGAGTTTTACAGAATAGAACACCAAAAATACTTGTAAAATAAATTTTTTATATATTATTTGCAGAGATTGTTGATTTTTGCAAGACTTTCAGGATTTTCAATATTTTTTAATCATTACTAAAATTAAGCTCATTATTTTTTCTAAATCTTGTTTGATTTTTTTAAAAAAATCTGGTCTTGTTAAAAATTGATTGGAATTTTCCACTGGAATTTTTCTTTAATTTTTTTTTAGGTTCCGATCCAGATTTATTTTTATACATATTTTTAAAAATAAAATACTCCAGATATAAAAGCGGATTAATCAGGAGGGGGGGTGTATATACACTAACAAATAAGAAGTATTTTCTTTTTAAAAATTTGTTCAAAAACATAAATGGAAAAAAGTGGTTTATTGTATCGTTTTTATTATATAATTTCAAAAAATGTTTCAACTTTTTTAAAAGATTTTCGGAGACTAGTTATTTTAAATAGGGATTTTCCCAAATCGGTTTGGGATTTTTACAAAATATATGAAAAAATTTACAAATGATAATTGAGTTACTGGTAAACAAAAAAAATGAATTTTTTTAATTTTCGAACATAAAACCTTGGCAGACCAGTTTTTCATTTTTTAAATAGCCCTTTTAAACATCCTATCATAGTAAAATTTTGGGAATTACCCGGTTAAAGACCTTAAAAATAGGGTTATATGCTTGCTAACCCCCCATGCACTTTGAGGGGGGGGGGGTTTAAAAAAAATACTCGTACACAAAATTTTATTAATGAATATGCTAAAAATATTCAAACCAAAATATTCTCAGCAGTTTAGGTGTAAAAACATAAACGGAACCTAGATTTTTTATCATTTTTTATATCTTTTAATTGGATTAAGTCTTGTAAAAAAATGCGAAATATTCAAAATAAATCAAATTTGAGGGCTAAATAGATTTTTATAAAGGCAAAGACTCGCCATATCAAAACTTATAAAATAGCTAAGATGTTTAATCGTAAAAAAGTACTAGTGTGGTTAATCAGAGCGAAATTTGTCAATTTTACTGCAAGCAGTTTAAGGGTATTGATAAGGCCCAAGTTTGGAGCACAAAATATTCAAGTTTGAAAATGATAAAAATCCAATTATTATTTAAAAATAATTCAATTTGATTTACAAAAAATTAAATTGATTTAAATAGCCTTAATTTTCAATGCAAATGAAGTATTTATATCACATCTTATTCTCACATTCTTGGTTTTTTTAGAGGATATTTTTTTAACTAAAAGGGCTTTTTCTAGGTATCTTAATTTTTTCGTTTATCTTTATTTAGCTATCAAGTAAGAAAAAATTTCATTATAATTCACCGAATAAAGAATTTTTCACGGCAATATGATACTACCAGGGTTTTTTTTTACAAATTCTAATTCTGCTCCTTTTTTGAAGATAAAAAAAAAGAGGATCTACTTAAAGTTATAAATCTTCAAAAGTACTTTGAGTTTGTTGATAAATTTTGAATTTAAATGGAATAAAAGTCGGGAGAGAAATCTTAGGATCCAAAAAATTGACACTAGAATTTCAAAGTTTGACTAAATGCTTCACACTGTTGAACTTTTTTCTACCCAATTTTGATCAATTTAATGTGAGAAAATCTCAAATAGTTATTGGCTCTGATTATTGCTATTTGCACTGATATTAACGTCTATTATGGGACCATAGCGACGTTCGTATTGGGTTTTAATACGAGTATTTGTTTTATTAATCGATTCTATATTGTCTCGCTTCGATTTTTTATTTTCAAGATCTATTTGGTGTTGCTCAAAAGAATCGGCAACTAATTGGTTACTGGCTAGAACTATACCCCGCTCTAAACAGTAGGGATTCTCAACAGTGACGAAGGGATTTAGATTAAGAGAGAACAGCATATCACCCAATCCAAGGGACTGCTTACTATTATATATAAGATCACATATTCTTGTTGACGCACGCTGGATATTTGTACTGTTCGATGGGTTTGGTGTAGTTGAGAATGATGAAGGTAAAAATGGGGACTTGGCATATATCGGAGTTGTTCCGTTGACCAGAGATCCGTTCCTTGGAGCCGGACTGACTCCAATATTATTTTTAATACTAGATGGTTGTGTTTGGTAGGCATTAGTGTTGTTATAGTATGCATTTTTAACTGGTATCCCTAGTGCTCGGTTCGATCTTATCTTGTAAATCATATTGGATGCTATATTCTTAAGATGGCACTAAAGGAAAATAAAAAAAAGAGGGTTATGATTTAAACAGTAATACTTTTTGTTTATATAAAAGAATAAGGCTGAATACATCCAGTCCATAAAGTAATAGCTCGACGCTTTCATCGGTTACTCCCCCAATCAGACCGTGTTGTAAAGCCGATGCAACCATTCTAGACTGTAGGGATTTTTTGTCGGGTGTCGATTTAGTATCGTAACAAAGAGGAGAAGTAATTCCTCTGGCCAAATCAAGTGCATAAGCTGACAAAAAAAAAGTAGATAAAAACAGTGAAAAGATTAAGTTTTGAAAATTAAACTCACTCACTTGGGGGCAATTTGTTGGAAGGAATGGGTAAAACTATCCGTTCAAATATTTTTATTGCTTGGTCTATCGAATTATCCTCAAATTTCTGTGTTTATAAAGAGCTTAGTTAATTTTGATTGGAATTGTAAGACGGAAATTAAATTACCTTTTTAGCTAAACTCTTTATCGCTCTTTTATCGGCCTTGGATAAAGATTTCACAAGTTGTTTAAATTCTTTCCAACTTTCAGATTCTTTTCCATCGGATGATTCCTCCCGTATTTTGGCCAAAATTTTTTGCCCTTTTTCATTGATTTGGAGTAGCTCATAACCATAGTTCTCGATTTTCGTTTTTTTGTAAAGCCCACTATTTGTACCAAAACCTAAATTACTTTGATCAGGTGGGGGGCGGTCATTCATTTTAGCATTTTTCAAAATTCCCAGTATCAATTGATTATGAATCAAAGCTAAATAAAATGTGAGAGAAAATTTAGACTCTGAACAAGCTTTACGAATTAGCTTCCAATATAAGAAATAAAACATGTTATTGTTCTAATTAATGATTGAATTCGTTCCATTCAAAGCCATCTGTAAAAAATTTAAAAAAATACCTTCTTTTTTAGGAAATGTGTTTCTTATTAAATTTTCGAATTCGCACATAGATATTTTCCCTATCAAGAAATTTGACATTAATTCCCAATACTTAGGACCCGAATCACCGAGAGCTTCGGCCAGTTGCTCCTTAAGGCTGAGCAAATCTACCCGGCTGCCACTCGATGAGGAATCTTCCTGAAAGACAACCTCGAATTTTCTTTTCATTTTTTTTTATAGTAGAGCTCTATTTTGATGAAATAATAACTACAGCTAGTTCTAAGTCTATCTTTAATCTTGTAAAAATTACAAAATGGCTTTCAAAGAAATTGTGACTTTTATAGCATTGGTATAGAAGATAATATTATAATATTATTGGTCAATTCTTGGAATATATTCTCTTAAATGAATTGGTTGGCGAATAGAAGTCGTGTATTTAAAAAAAGGATGGAAATGGACAGAGATTCTGGGCTAAGCCGCTTTTAATACCGCAAAGATCATCTTTCTTTTTGTATTTGATTTATGCCAACAGTTTATTAATAAACTGCTAGTTTTATGGCATTTCTAATTCCCAGAAACTTTGATGAGTAATTGTAACCTAGATTAGGGATATTTTTCTCATTTGGAATTACTGTTACTTTTCTATCGATCATAATTTTGAATAAATTACTAAGCAATTATACGATAAATGCAAAACCCATTTTAGTGAGGTCTTAAAAAAATCACATACAATCTTCCAAAGAAAGAAAAGAATATATATATACATTTAAAAAACAGTATGAGTGCAAATGTGGGGTAATTAAAATATGTTAATAAGAGAAGATATGTTGTAGAGCTGTTTTAGAAAAATTGAATATTCACTTTTCATCCATCTTAAAATACACGCAAACTTTTTATACAAGAGTTAATTCCTTTGAATACGCCATCTTGGATATGCAAATCTCGTTCAGTGAATCCAAGTGTAATATGAGGCCAAAATGCCTTTGGGTCAAAACGAGATCTATCTCCTCCTTTTCTTATGTACAATTCATGTATTTCCTTCCTCAGTTCATAAAAACTGCTATCCTCGTCAGAGACAACTATATAATATGTGTCTAAAACCTTTTTTCTACCCTCTTCCAAATTTATAGCCCTGCCTCTACCGATACAGGCTACGCCAAACTTGAATCCCTGGATATTACGTCTAGATGCAGCTAGATTAATCTCATTTATCGTTACATTGGATTGTTTCAATACGAAATCGAATTCAGGGGGAGTAATAACGGTGATGTGAGCTTCATAAACAGAAGGACGTTCCAGAACACCACCTCCTAAAACTCTATTAACCTCTTCAAACAATTGTGTCACCGAATCAACTTTGACATTCATGGCCAAATAATTCTCAAAATCGCCTTTTCCAGAATGCTCAATAAAATCAACAGGGCTGAAAATCGAACCGTTAACAATAAATCCTTGGAAATTAGCATTTGTGCTTAAAAGCAGTGGATTCTGTCTTACCCAGGAGGCGACAAAAAAAAGAAAACTTAAAAAGCTTATAACCGATTTCAAAACGCCCCTCATCTCATCTCATTTCGTTCCTAGCTCGATCAGATTTCTATATCCTTGTGATAAACCTTTGACAGCTCCTAAAATTCTATTGGCTTTGTTATTCCTCTTATTTGACTGAAAATTAACCTGTATTGCATCAATATATCTTGTTTTCCACTTTGAATAACGCTGAAATTTACGCTCTATCCCTCGATTTACTGAAGGTAGAATGCATATTACAAGCGAGAGATTTCATCCTGTACTCTTTGACAACCATGCCATTGTTTTTTGTTTTTTTTTCATGGGAAATTTAATCATGCAAATTACACGGTGCGATGACTGTTAGCATACTACCATTTCGTCTACTTTTTCTAATTATCATTTTGCATAATTAATTGGTGCTGGCAAATGAAATTTGCATACTTTTTAAAATTATGAAAAATAAAAGATAAATCTAGATACTTTATATTTATTGGTCAAAAGATATTCGGAATGTCTAGTATTTCAATTGGTAGTATACCAATAGTCTTGACACCGATTTTCACACTCTTTTTTTTTTTTTTCATTTCAAGCACTTGGCTGATTGTTTTTGGTTATAAACTTATAACACCCAATAAATTAGGTATGCAAAATGAACTATACGTATTATTGAGAAGTAGATTTTGCTGTGCAATTATTGCATGGCCAATGGCCGAAATTTTTGTCTTTCGTTGGGAGAACTAGGCTGATTAATTTACCGTTTTAGGTAGTTAGTTGTTTCAGTAAACTGTAAGCACAGGCACCATCTACAGTCAGCGAATAATGAAAAGTAAAGACAAAAACTTTACTAATTGACTCATTATAAGTCTGTAGACTATGTCGTGCTATCATTTATGGCCAATATTATTACTACAGAGATTTTCACTTTGATTTATATACATTCTATTTGTAGCATTCTTGCAATTGATAGATCAATTTATGGAAACTCCAGCAAATAGATGTAAAAATCGGGTACTGGAGGTGATAGCGTTAATACGTTAGAAGTTTGCTTTTAAAGGCTTCTTATTTCCTTTTTAATAAAAATATTGAAGCGAGGAAATCCATTTTTTACTTGTTTGAGACACTAATGATAGCGAGTAATAATTTTTCTAGATCTAAAATAGGCGAATTTACCACAATTTTGAAAATCAAATATTGATAATAAGCCAATGGAATGTTGAAATAGAATTAAATCACGGGGTTTTGCGGAAAAATGCGCCTAGTCTGTAAAAGAATTTCCCATTTAAGCTTTATTATAAAAAAATGCGGGGAGGAGGGAAGGGTTCCGGCTGATTTTGTGGAGTGTTACCCCGCAATGAATTATGTGATATATAACGAATTTTAGTTAGTTAATTGTGCGAAGCCTGTCTTAAAAATGGATTTTTAATTCCTAATTCAAATTGTGGAACACTACTATAGTCTCAAACAGAGAGGGAAAATACCCACAATGTTTCTCGTATCCTAGCTCGTTACATTTTAGAGAAATTCATTATCTATCCAATTCACAGTAGTCAAAAGTTTTTATTTTCCCGTAGCTAATTATGAAAGCGAGTAGTTACTATTTGCAAAGTTGGGTAGTATCTTTTAATGCCGAAAAATAAAAATTCTGCTCTAATTATAAGCGGGGTTGTTTTTTATGATAAATTTATCGCAGTGTTTCGATTGACTTAAATAAAATACTCAATCAATTGGGAATAGATGAAGGAGCGCTAAAGAATTTGTCCCTTGAAAAGAAATGAGAATTTATAATCCCCCGATTTATTTTTTATTTTTGACTTTCACATCATAGAGAAAATTATG
>LSSL01001485.1:2535-13598 GCA_001953115.1 Smittium mucronatum
TAAGTGGAAATATATTTTATAATTATTAACGTAAATTTAACAACAACAGCAACATGTTTAATTCAAATGAAGATTGAATTCCTAGTTTTAATCTATCTTGAGTTTTTGGGGGTTATAAGTGAACTTAAACCATTCTAAATATAGCTTTTCAAAAAAAAAATTCATCACGGAATTTTATTGAAGATGAAATCATTAAAAACTATACTAAAAGAATACTAAAAAAGAAATAGACATAGAGAAGGCTATTATTCTAACTACAATAAGTTCCTCTGTCGGACTACAGGCTGCTTATCTATGGGAAGAAAGTGCAATCCTCCAATCGAAAGACCCCCCCCCCCCTGGAATTGCTTCAAGTAGGCTTGATGACTGAAGTTACTTGCAGTCAAGAATTAAGCTCTTTTTCAATGAACAACAGTTCATTGAAGCTATTGAGCTCCTAGCCAGAGCCTACTTCTCTCAGGATTAATAAAATTAGGTTCCTACCCAAATGTGGGGTTGATCGACATGGCTTTCCTACAAATAGCTGTTAGAAGCAGAGATCCGTCTGACTGTCGAATCTGGACTTGTGCACTAGACTATTTCTCAGCTGTGCTAAACGATCGGTTCCTCCTGTTTCTATATAGTCCTCCTCTGGAATCGCTGTCCTCCGAATCGCTGTGCGCTGTCTCCACTATTCCCAACCAAGAATAGTACAACGCTGTGTGAAATTTTGGTCTAGTGTACTTCGAAAAGTAAATTATTAAGCATCTAAAACACGGAAAGGTATTTCACTCTTAGGGGTCAATTTGGGAGCTTTTTGCTTAAACTTAATGGCACAGGATTTCCTATTTTTCTTATGGATTTTATATTTGAAATGATAACCATTATGATTTCGTGATATAATCTAAAATTTTGGGTGCGTATTGATGTAAAAAACTCTATTTCGATGATTAATTCAAGCCAATAAATTCGAGTATGAGAGAAGGAGGATTATACTTATTTCGATATTAGAAGCGAAAAGGTTGAGAAATATTCTTTTATTTAAAAACTAGAATTCCAATTAAAGCTACATTCAATTTGGTACTAATAAAGACTCTAATTACGACTAATATTAATGTTTTGTTTTGCTTTTTTTTTTTCGCAGAAATTTTATAGATTTCTTTTAAAAAAAATACATCTCTATTCACCAAAATAGCAAATCAAATCAAAAGCTTTTCATTTTTGCAAATTTTTTATTATATACCCTTTATTTAAATTCAATACATAATTTAAATAAAATCAGCATAAACTAACTTTCATCATGAAGTTAAAAAAAGATGATTATATTTCAAGTTTTATAAAAACTTTACTTTTAACTCAGCTGTTAAAAGAAATAAAAATACTAAGATTATATTCTTTTAAAAAAATTGAGATCAATGTAAAATCATTTATATACCCAATTTCACTGAAAATCATCCAAAAAAAGAACAAAAACTATGATATTGGCATTAATGATAAATGAGTATTTGGGTGTATGCTAGTAGAATCAAAATACTGATATGGCTTTCAAGCAAGAATAAATTAAAAGCTGAATGGAATCATCGACATCCTTTACAGACTTGAATTTAGAAACAATACTATGCCCAGTACTATTTATCATTGGCATATACATAAGTTCCTTGGATGAAGAGTCGATAAGAAGTTGGCAAGAGGCCAACAATTGGTATAGATTTTCAGATGAGCAAGCTCCTATGAAATCGCCGTTGTTTAAAAGACTAATGAGATCTACTAAGAGAACTGGCCAGACTTGATTTGGTTCCGGTGAACTTTTGAAAAAACTGATAATTGGAACCCATAACTCTTCTGTTGAATCTTCAATCATGAGACTTATAATATCAAGATATATAGCCAGTGATTTCAATATTCCGACTCTAGATACTACGGACTTGTTTATGCTTTGAATACAAAAAAGATTTTTTGGTTCTCCGCTGTTCAAATAATCAGACAAGATTAAAGATGAAATTTCTTTAATTCTGTCATATTGACCTATGTAACCATATAAGTTAATGGCACTGGCATACTGTTTAATGTCTAATTGTTTAGTTGCCATTGCAAAGTATAAACTCTCAGAGTCGAATCCATATAATTTACATATACCAACAAGTTGAGCCAGTTTTTTGAAGCTATCAACTTCTTGCCTCAACACTACCTGTATAGATAAAAGGATTAAATAAAAAACATTTACGAGATGTTTAACACGGTAAAACTAACCTGTCTGGCCATATTCTGTCCGATTTCACCACATGAAAAGTAGTAATCGAGAGAAAGCTTCCAAAAATCTGGGGATTGAACAAGTAAATCAGAATAATTGAAAATACATATAGCCTTGGGATCTGAATCAAAACTTGAAGGGGTAAGTGGAATGTTATTTAAAAGTTCTAGATCAGGTAGATAAAATATGGAGGTAATAAAGTGAAAATTACATTTTAAGTGCAGATGGTGGACACATTTCGGTACAGCAGTAGAAATTGATTAAATGGGCTGATAGCCATAAATCTGTATTGGAGACATGTACGAAGAGTTCACCAAAATTAGCAGAGAGCATAGATAAAATCGATAACTCGACAGGATTCTTGTACTGTTCATCCAGCTCACCAAGTTCAGAATAGCACTGTCTAGCCAAATCAAAACGGGACTGATAAGAAAAGCTTTGATCAGAAATATATAGATGTGAAGCTATAAGATACTCGATCCAATTTTCGGAAAACTCCAACAAAAATTGAACGTTTCCAACTACGATTAAACAGGCCTTATATAAAAAACTGTCTTTTTGATTGAACGCAAGAGCTTTCATCTTCAATATAGAACGTCTTTGGGTAAATTGTAATAAATTAAAATCTGAAGAAAAAGTGGAAGGGTTAAGGATTGGATGAAGAGAGATAAAATCAATTAAGCTATAATAAAGCTGTGTTGTAGTTTGTTCAAAACCAAAAACTTGAGAATTCCCTCGAGATAAAAGTTGATTTTGGTGTATGTCCATAAGTTGTAAAGATTTTTCTAAATTTCCTTGAATCAGATGGCGATATATTAGAAAATCTATGGGTTGAGAAAGATCTATAGGAAAGTTGTGCGAATACCAGTTTGAGAAACACTTAACAAATTTTAAGCCATACTCAATATCGTCATTATTATAATATGAAGATTCATACAAAATTTCCATAAGACTCCATAACATATGATTAGTTTGAAGTAATTGGGAATCATCTACAAAAGAGTTTGCATCAAATTCAGATAGATA
This sequence comes from Smittium mucronatum, assembly GCA_001953115.1. Taxonomy (NCBI): domain Eukaryota; kingdom Fungi; phylum Kickxellomycota; class Harpellomycetes; order Harpellales; family Legeriomycetaceae; genus Smittium; species Smittium mucronatum. The sequence continues at coordinate 5,792 of LSSL01001485.1, forward strand.
TTTGTATTGATCGAGAATTGATACCCCGAACAATTTAGAAATTTTAATGGCAGCTTCAGAAAACCCTTTTATTTCTCTTTCAGTCTTTAAATTTTTGATTTCTTGGCATATTCCAACAAAATTCTTAAATAATCCATGTGTTACGATAATAAATTGGCGATAAGAGGGACCATCGTAGTTAATTAATACTTTTTTTTTGTTTGGATCGTTGTATATAATAGGAAACCTTTTTAAACAATCATCCTTCTAGATATATATACATATATAAAATAAATAAAGGAAAAAAAAAGGCATAAGAAATATTAATTAAAAAAGTTAAAGAATGAAGAGGCAAATCAAAAAGAAAATTACCCAAACAGAAACAGCTTGTCCAAGAGGTGAGACATCAAATGCTCTGGGAGTTTGCAAAGATTTCTTGGGGGTATCTAATTCGATTTCGGAGCTTTTTTTAGAACTATTATTTTCTCTTACCATGATAAAAACAAAATTCAGCAAAAGGTCTAAACATTCTACAGAGGCTAAAAGATGTTGCATAAAGCAAGAGTTTGAATATACTCCCAATTAGTATAGATGGTTTAAGGAAATTTGTCATTAATTGGTTCTCTATTGTAAATCAATTATTCCACTGGAATTCATTCTTTTCATCATCTAAGCAACAGATGTTAATTATTTTTTCTGCCAATATTAATTAGTTCTGAGATAATTTTAACAACTTCTCGATTGAACTAACGGTTGATTGGAATAAAGATTACCAATTATTTCTGAAAAAATGAATTCGTGTTTTTAGTACAGATCAAATGAAATTATTTTCGCAGGCAAAACTAACCCAATTAATTAGGGGTGTAAAGATGTAAGAGCAGAAGAGGTGGATTTGGAGGCAGATATTCGAAAATTTCCACTTTTTTTAATTTTAAAAAATAATTTTTGACTTTTTTTATAAGCTAAAATTAGATTTCTCATAAAAAAGTTAAAAAAAATACAAAAAAATATGTCGAAGCTTACTTTTTAATAAATTTTGCGGAAAGATAAATAAATTAAAAAGATAATTATTTTCTCTTGGTTTTTGTTCTGTATAAATTTTTAAATCCTATAAAATTCTAAATAAAATATTAGACAAGTGATATAATAAAACTATTGATTAAATAATTGGGATTTTTTAGGGAAAATAAATTGTTGGGCAATAAGCTAAAACGTTTTTTTAATAATCGGGTTTTTTTCTAATAGCGACCTAATTTAAATTTATGGGTCAATTTTTTGGCTAATTTATATCTTATAATTTAATACCCCTACATAAAAAATAAGAAATAAATCATGTTTATACCAAAAATTTAAAAATAAGTTCAGACTATGTAACTATAATTGTTTGTTATTAAAATTCTACAAAAGTATGAATTTTGAAAGCTTTTTCATAATTCAGTTTTATTTGGATTACAAACTTTTCTCAATCAAATATGTTGGATTATTTTCTTGTAATTTTTTTAATATCGTAAAATAGGAAAAATTTAGTTACCCTTTTCATTTGATAAAAAATTATTTTTTAAAATTTCCCCTATTTATATAATTTAAGGGCAATTTTTTGAAAAATCCAGTAAATGCTTTTGATGGGCTCTTTGCAAAATTTTTGTGAAATATCCCCTTCTTGTGTCACTGGATTTTTATTGGTCCAAATAGGAGGATTTTAGCTATTTTGATCTGGTTAATTTTCTAAAGCTTAAACAATTTTTTTACTTGGTTTTATAAAAGAGAATTTAATAATGTTTTAATTTTTTTCGTTTGGAGAATATCTCTTATCTTCAAAAAAAAATAACTACTAAAATCACACTTTTAAATGCTAGTAATATTTATATAAAATATGCACAATTAATCTTTCTCTATTCAGCCTTGAAACAAGTTCATTTATTGGAAATTATATTCAGTATTTTTTTGGTTCTAATATTTATGCATTTTATTTTTGCCTATACTTAATTAATTTACTTTAATTAAACATTGGATATTTTTATCTATGTACTTTCTGTGGTTTCAGATTCTTTGAGTACAACTTATGTGCTTGATATGTCTTGTATCATTATAAAAAACGAATCTAAAATAAAAATATATAATTAAACTGTTATTTTGAACAAAATAGCATAATAAAACCATAAAATAGCTTAATTAATATATTAAGGTGGCTTAAACATAATAACTTTATATTAAAATAGATTTTTCCAAAGAAAATAAAGTTTAATTACTAAAATCTATTAATATATCACAAAAATTCACAATTTATGGTTTAAATCGAATGTAATGTGATATATAAATAGTATTGTAAATATTTGGATATAAATAAAATCATAAATTAGGAGTAATTTTTACTTACAATATTTCTAAAAAGGAAACAGATAATGACAAAACAGATAAACCAAGATGTTTTATATACTTATTCAAAACGATATAGGTTCATTTTTTTAACTTATAAAATTTCCTTTTCTTTTGAATAAAAGATTACTGAAGTACTTTTACTGCAATTAAAATAGCTTTTGTTATTTTCTTAAATTTTATCTTTCGGAAGCGGATGAATTAGTAATTTGTGCTGAAAGGTTCAAAAAAAGATAAAAATGAAAAAATATAATTTTAATGAATCAAAAATATTAAGAAAAAAAAACTTTTTTAGATTAAGTTGAGTTTAAAAATAAATCAAGCACATTTAATTTTCTCATTGTGTTTTAAAGAAGCCGCATATAATACCATGAGAAATTTCAAATTAATTTTATGAAATTGAATTATACTGAAAATTTGTGAAAATTTATGGGGATATATTCAATTTTTAACATGTTTTAAATAAATATCTATTTTTAAATCCAAAAAAAATATGCAACATAAGTTTCCCCCATAGTGTAAACTATCTGCGAAATTATTTTTTTTGTGTTACCTTCCTCTTGTTAGTAATATTATTATTTAAAGCTCTAGTTTTGTACTTAAAATATCCCCCTCTTTGCTAAAAATTTTCATTTTTTATGTACTAAGAATTATTCATTTTCGGTTAAGATTTATAAGTGAATATATTATATGATAATTAAAAGATTATTATTATTATTATTATATTCTTAAAGCGGCGTTAATAGATAAAAAAAAATTAATATTTTATGTTCTTTATTTCTGAAGAGTTTCAATTCAATCGATAATTTTTAAAATTTATATTAGATGAGCTAAAACTCACTGAAAAAGCTAATACCGACTTAATAATTCCATTTCAAGTCATTTTTTTAAAAAAATATGTTTAAAATTTTTATAAAAAGTATTATTATAAAAAAATACAAACTTTTATCAAAATCAAAACAAAAAATTATTGATTTTATCAATAAATTTTTTCTAAGATCAAATTATCAAAATTTCCAAACTCAATATATTGCTTAAAAAATCTGAGATGCTTCAATTACTTACTTTAAAACTTATCTAGAAAATGTAATTTACATAATTTATTTTAAAACGCGATATCTTAAACAAAATTTACTTTTTTTATCTAAAAGATGAAAATTTAATAACTCTTCAATTTAAATTTAAGCTTTTTGTCTAAAATTTTCCATACAATTAATTTTAATTGAGTTATTTTATATTTTGGACTCATCATAAAATACAAATCCTACAATATATTCTATAAAAACAATTATTTTATGTTTTTTACTGCTGTTAAAATTACATTTTATTTCTTAAAATTTATATATGCTTTTAAAAAATGAAAATAACTCTGCCAATAAAATCCAATTATAGATTTGAATTAATTTTAAACTGTTAGCAAAAAAAATACCTTTGATTTTTTTTTAAATGATGTTTTAAATGGTACCTTAGCTCAATACCAATATATAAATATAATTTTGAGAAAACGTCTAATTTTATTGGCTGATTCAAATATTGCTAGTTCCTTTGTAATCTGATCCATAATAAATGAAAAACTGATGGTTTATAGGAATTAAAGGCTGTTTGAGAATAACGATACTTATTTCGATAAGATTTAGGGAATAGAAAGGATAAATTATACCAGGTTTAGTTTAAAGCTAGGGTTTTATCATTTGAAAGCTTCCAAAATTCTATTATAAAAATGAAAAATTTGTTAATCAACGAACCAGGGAGAAAATTGGTTTTTAAAAAAGAAAGAGTATTAAATTCTTATTCCATATCTTTTCATCAGGTTATTTTTTTACGTTTGGAAGTCATAAATTTTTTTTACATTACTTTACATTACATTAAATTAAAAAATCAAAATAAATAAACTATAAAATTACATAAAGCCAAAGACAAAAAAGAATTTTTTTATCTTATTAAAAAAATTATATAAAATTTTTCTAATATCAAAATTATTGTGTAGGTAAAATATGTTAGTATAATTATGACGAAGAGATCAGTAAATGAAATCTCACTTGCTTTAATAAAAGTTCTAGAAAAGAGAGAGTCTGAAACTTATATATTTGTGGAAATTCGGATGTCACATCTGATTCCACCCAATATGAATCCGATTAATCCATGTCATATTCATCTAAGTCCTAGATATCTGGAAATTTCCAGATATTTTGTAGCTCCTTTAATAATAGATAATAAAAAATAAACGGGATAATATTTATTTCAAAGATCTGGTATTATTATGCTAATGTCTTATTATACTTCTATGCTAATCTCTGAGAAATTTAACAAAAAAATTTATTAAAAATGAGTCACTTTGACACTCAAAAACTTCATAATGTAATTCTATGGGTAAAAGAAAAATTATTCTACTAATAATAATAAATAAAATAATACATCATTTTTCAAAACTTTTAATCATGACACTTCCAATACTCATTGAGATCTTTATTTAGATGAATCAGTTTTCCTGAAATAAAAGAGATTCATGACCTTTTTTTGAAAATAAAAAAACACATTAACAAGAAAATTTGATACTTTTGCATTTTGAAAGCTTAAATAAGAATATTAATTATTAATAACTGATATTTCTATTCAAAGTGATACCCTTTTTATAATTTTAAATAAATTTTATACATTTATATTCTTTAAATTTTGCTCCCCTGTTCTATTTTTTTTAAAAAAAATCTAAACAGAAAAAACAACCTTTAAACATCTTATTAAGAGCTTCTTATTTGAGCTGTTATCAAAATTTCATATCAATTCATTGTGAAACCTCATATTGTTTCTCATACAACCCAGAATAATGTCAATAACAAGCCAGAGACGTTAATATAATACATAATATGTTTTAAACTGTTTGTCTTAATTGGAGATTATAAATTAAAATCCACTTCCTATTTTATTTCTCTAGATATAAATAGTAAGAGAATTCATGGTGATAATTATTAGCTGGTATATTCACTTCAAAAATATCTAATTTATAATTATCAGAGAAGATGTAGAAATCAATTACACCCCAATAAAATACGATTTTACTATTATCACTCTTAGGTGATTTCCTTTGTAATTTTTCTTTTTTTTTTTGAGTAAATCAATAGATTCATAGAAGTTAGAGAAGTTTTTTATATAAAGAAAAAGATTAACTGGATATAAATTTTATTTCTCAAAAACTTTGTAATATTACCGGTGCTAAAATTTTACCGAAAGTTGAATTTTCTGAAGTTCTTAAAATTGTTATTTAACATTCCTAAGTATGAATCCAATATTTTTTTTCATATTTTTCTATAAATATAAAAAATTTTTGATTTAGAAAAAAATTATAATCAGAGAATTAATGCAAAAAAAACTTTCTTTCTTCCTTATACTTTTTAAAAAAAAAATCATACCAGAGAAGAGACTTTGATCAAGCTCTAATAGGTATTAAAAATTATATCGCTAGAGGAAGAATTTCGACTACATAATGCAATCTGTCACGAAGGCATTCTTAAAAAAAAAAAAATTGTTACAAGGGTATAACACAGAAGTAATTATTTATAACCTATAATAATATTTCCAAAAAAATCAAAAAAATATTAATAAAAGATGAACTTATGGCTTATTCAAAAAAATAAATTATACTAAATTTATTTTCTGGTAACTTGGGAGCACCCATTTATGATTTAAATTGATTAAAAAAGTTTCTTGAATACTATGAATAAATATCATCCAATAGATCAAAATTAGAAAAGAAGCTTATATTCCCGTTTTATTGTGATGAAAAAAAAGATTATTTGCGATTCAGTTCAATCGATATCCTGATAAAGAATGGGGTGAATTTATCATTGCTATCAAAGACTATTATTTTCTTGATGGCGTTAGGGAAAAGTTTTAATATAAAATAAGAGACTTTTGAAACAGTGAACAGATATTAAGGAAAACAGGAATGATTCAACCAATTAGTATTAATAATGAGAAAATAAAATAGGATATCTTGAATTTTAGAAAGAGAAAAAATTTTTTTTTGACAAAATTAATACTGCTCACCTGACCATTAAGCTCTCAGAATCACTATTACAATGAAAATGTAGATTTATTAGGATGTAATGAAATCTCTGAAAAGTTAATCAATCTTTCAAAATTAAAAAAAATTGCAAAAAATAATCGGTAAACCAGAAATTGATGATGGTAGACCGAGAAAAATAATGCTGCTAATTTTTAGCAATTTTAATGGAAAATCATCATCTGAAGATGGATAATATAGTCGCAAATAACAAAATAAAACAAAAAGCATATATGAAATACATCCGGATATAAATAAAATAATTATGACGAAAATTTACATAAACAGTAAGTAATATTGGAACTTATCGCAATTATTTAATATGTAAAAAGAATATGGATTATAAGATTAGGTTTTGGCGGGCTCATCGAGAATAAAGAAAGAGTAAAAATGCCAAAAAACTGGTTTAAATGAGGAATAAGAGCTCCAATCAACAGCTCACAAGCTAATCCCATAAATATTTAATAGAAAAACCTTGAATGTGAAAGCTATGAACTGGGATGGAAAAATAAATCCAATATAAAAAGTTTATCTGAAGCAGATTTAACAAATTTTTTCAATTATTTAGCTTCCAAAAGAGCTTTAGGAAATATATTTAACGAAAATCATATTATGAAAAAAGAAAAAATTAATTAACAGTCGATATGAATGATATTTTGATGATATCCTATTCGCCGAATTAATATATAATTTAAAAGAAAATTATGCCAGTGATTACCAACCTAAAGATGATATATTTAACCCTTCTTAAAAAATGGCATCTAAGATAGCTCCCAAAGACAGTGAGGATATTATATCAGAAAAGCTTAAAGAAGTTCAAGTCTTAATATCACTTTAATAATTATTTAGCATTTAATAATTAATAAAAAAAATATTCAATGAAGATATTATAATTAAAAGGTAACCTGTTATCAACATTACTATTTTTAATAAAATTCAGTTATCTGATGTATCAGATTTTTTTGAAAAGGGAAAATAAGTTCTATAAACTAGAAAGAATTACATTTATCTTCTAGATACATTAAAGCAAAAAGTAATATAAATGAAGCTGGTTTGAAATTTTTATTTCAAGAAATCCAAAAAATAAACAAAAAAACACATCCTTTCTTCCTTATACCCCACTAAAAAAAAATTAATACCAGAAGAGGGGTCTAAGATAAAGATCTAATAGTTGTTAAAAAATACAGTGCTGGGCAACGAACTTGAGCGAGGGAAATGGAATTAAAACTATATTTATATAAAAATAATTTTTTAATTTAAAATATATTGAATCAATCGATCCTTATTAGTATTCAAAAACTAAAATTATAAGAATTCAATCAAATTTTTTTTAAAAATTCTACTTGTCCATTTTTCTTAGTTAATAAATCAGAATTGATAGAAAAAAGGCAA
>LSSL01001487.1:0-12946 GCA_001953115.1 Smittium mucronatum
TTATTTATTATTTATTATTTATTATTTATTATTTATTATTTATTATTTATTATTTATTATTTATTATTTATTATTTATTATTTATTATTTATTATTTATTATTTATTATTTATTATTTATTATTTATTATTTATTATTTATTATTTATTATTTATCATTTATTATTCGATTTATTCATTTTTATTACAATTAATATGTATTTAGTATTATTGAAGCTACTTAAATTTATAATATAAAATGAAGGGGGGTAAAATAAAAACTAATAAAAGATCCTTGAATGATGATTAGCTGAAAATAATAGTCAAAATTATTTATAAAAACTGATAAATTCAACGACTTAATTTTATTATATATATTTCATAGTTAGTAATAATATTTTTTTATGTTAAAAATAAATATGAATAGATTAGGATGTTTAAAAGTCTTTAGTTGGTTTTGAAATGTAGTATATAAAAAAATCACGTTTTAAAGAGATATTTCAGATTATGAAAAAATCATAAATAATAATAGCAATATATGATAATTTATGCGAATCATGTTTTTTTTTGCAAAGACTCGATGTGTAATTTTTTAATGATTAAAAGTGGTATGTAATGGATAAATCGAACAAATAAATTTTAAAATGGAAATGAGGTGGGATGGCATGGTTTGTGATTCAAAGCTTTATTAATAATTCGAGATATGTAAAAAAAAATTGCTGATTTAAAACAGGGCTTTTTTAATTTAGAATAACAAGTGAATATTGGTTTTTAAAATAATGAATTATTGATTAAAAAAATATATCATTTTTAAAATATATTGAATTATTTATTAAAAGCATATATCATTTTTAAAATATATTGAATTATTTATTAAAAATATATATCATTTTTTTCGTATATTGAATTATCGATTAAAACAATATCTCATTTTTAACATATATTGAATTTTGATAATTTCATATTTAAAATTTTTTTATAGATAATTTTTTTTTGATAGAATTCACATTTTATACTGTATTTATAATTTAAAATTAAGAAATGACAAAATTACATTTGTCTATAGATTGAAAAATTTTCCACTAAAAAATTGAAATTATGACCACTATTTATATGTTTAATAAAAATTTTCTAATTTTTTTTAATCCAAATATTATTTTGAGAATTTTTTTGTTCAAAAAAATATTTTAATATCATTCAAATAGTTTTATTTCCAAAAAATTGTATTTTTTTTCTATATTTTTCTTAAAAATGTTTTAATTTATACTAATATTATGATAAACTATTTAATATATATATATATTAATGATCAAAATTATAAGTGTATGTGAACCGTATTTTTATTGAAAAAATTGATATATTATATAATTTTTATTAAATATAAACTTTCTTACTCTTTTAGAATAATTAATTAAAAATAAATATAATATTTTCAATGAAAACGGAATTCATTTCCAATAAAAAAATAATTATTGGACAGATTAAACAATTAAATAGAATTATGATATAAAAAAATAATATATAAATCGTTTATTGGAATTAATCTCCAGATAGGGAGAGAGAAATAAAATAAATTTAGACTAGTAATTTTTGCATTAATAATTAACTCTCTTTATCTTAGAAATTGATTGGCTAATCTCTTAATTTTTTTTTTTCACCTATTGCTTTCGGTTATTTGATTGACGATTAAAAAACTGGTTCATTTTATTTTATCTTTTATTTTTACTGAAAATATTGTAATTGGTACTATTAATGATTTATTTTATTCAATTAAATTTTATCATCCAGTCTTATCTTAGCAGATTTGGGAAAAAGTCATTTCTTTGCTTATTTGACAACAACTATCATATTAATTGAACACTTGGTTATATTTTAATTTTAATTTATTATTGTTATATGGTATGGAAAATAAATCAAAACCCCATGAAATTGTTCAAAAAAAATTAAATTCTTTATTTACTCCCAACTAATTTTAATTATAACTTTTAAATTTACATGAAAAGACTCATTTAAATGGTAATTTTTTTTCCAAAATACGTAATAGTTTTTAATTTAAAAATAATTTATGTTTTTCTCTTTAAATAATATATATTTTTTATTAAGTTTTGAGACCCACGTATTTTTGAAGCTATGTTTTTTTGACATCTCTATTATTTTTATTACTTACCATTAAACTAATACCTTTTTTTCAGTTGGTATTTTATCAAATAAAGTTATGTAATAATTACTCAATTAAACATTAAGTACCAAATGGGAAATAGGAACAATATTTAGCCCCTTTTAGTCATTCTACTATAAAAAAATCCATATTTTAACCTAATAATACCCTTCATTTAAGAAAAGATCTGTTCATTGAATCATAGAAGCAAAAAAAAAAATTATACCATTTAGCTAGAAGTTGGGAATAGATAAAAAAAATATAGAAAATTTTAGACATAACAGTTATGTCGTTTTTATTTCCTTGAAAAAGATTTGCAAACTACTAATACAAAGACTTCTATGCTGAAAGGAATAAAATCAGTAAATTTAAAATATACTTTAAGAAGAAATATGTAAATTACTTTAAGCTATATACATATATTGCTTTAGTTTTTAAATTATATTGCTAAAATTTTATAGTTTGAAGGTGCGATCGAAATTAAATTTGTGGTTGCAGTTGTGCTTTCGATTTCTTTTGCCTATTTTTTTTTTGTGATTTCCACTAATTTCGCCTTTGGAAATGCATTTTTTTAAGAGTTTAAAACTGCATTCACATCTGATTTCATTTCTAAAATCTACTTCTATTAAAATTTATCCTTATTTTATTTTTTTTGGCTTTTTTACGATAATCGATTAAAAAGTTATTAAAATATTATTAATGAAGAATAAGTGACTTAATAAATTTGAAAATAAGAAAATTTTCACATTTTTATAATAGAAGTATAGTTTTATTCTAAAATAAATTGAATACAACAAACAAACAAAATATAAATAAAAAATTCAGTAAAAATACAACTATTCACACCAGATTTGATTGAAATCTATATTAATTAATTTTGGTTTTTTTCAAAAATTATTATATATTTTTAAATAGATTTTTTTATAAAAAGATAAATTACAAATTACAAATACCTATAGTTCTAAATAAATTCATAAAATTCTATCATATATATTACTTATTGAGACTGAATTTATATTTTTTCAAAAAAATCAAAACCGAAATATGTGCTTTCACTAATGTATGCAAATTAATAAGTTAAAAGTCAAGGTATTCAAAAAAAAATTAAAAAATAAATGATGAATTTTTATATTTTGGTTTAATATATAAAAAAAATTATATATGCCATATCGAAAGCGAATAATAATAAAATCATAAGGAAAAGAATAAAAAATACTAAAATTAAGAAATAAACACTTTCTTACCCAAACCACAATTTAGATATTTATTAATTTTTTCTTTCGGTACTGAATTTGTTTCAAAGTATTTTTTAGCGTTTTTTTTTTAAAAAAAATAAAAACGATTTAACTTTTATAATTGAAGGTTTCTATATTTTTTTAGCTATTTTCAACTTCCTCCAGTCAAATTGTCAATTCTTTTTGTTTCATTTCTATGATCCAATAAAAATTACTTTCATTAAAGATAGAATATTATTGTTTCAAAAAATTAATTTTTTTATTGAGAAATTACTAAAAAGGGATAAATATTATTCCAAATTTCCATTGTATATTTTAAAACTAATCACATAACCATTAATGAGTTTTATTTTATAAAATGCCAAGTTTAAAAAAGCTATTAAGCCAATAATAACTTATTAAAATAAGAGGTATCTCAAAATCACATAGTATATAAAATCACTGCAAAAAATTCCAAACCACATACAACATATATAATCTAAAAAAACTCTTAAATGGGAGATTATTTTAAATATCGGAGTTTTTTTCCAGCTAAAATCATAGATTAAAATTACATTTAATCATTAATTACCCTATAATATGCGAAAAATACTAACTAAATAATTTTTCTGTATATTTCCAATATATGTTATCATATTTAATCCCTGTCACAGATTAACTAATAAATTTATACATTAAAAACGCTAAATTTTCCAAGTTATGAATTAGTAAAATTTTAATAAAAATTTTATTCTATCAAGCTATAACTCACATAAAAATCATCCATCCTCATAATTTTAATTTTTCTTAATTGATATCTTGATTAAAATATAAATACGATTACCAAAAAAAAGTCCTATAAACTATTATATGGTTCTATTAATTAATTCAAGAAATTTTTTTAAAAAAAATATGAATTAAAAAATTGAAATTTTATTTTATAAGTACAATATGGTTATATTTTAGGGTTATTTTTATTTAAAAACTGATAATATATATATTAATCTAATATTATATTATTAAATATGGATATTTATTTTTGAAAACATTTTTTTAACGTATAGTACGTGTATAGAAAAAAATCAGGGAATTAGCAATGCGGTTCTTCGATATTTTTAAACTTTATGTTTAAATATTTAATAATTCTTCATTAAGAAAATTTCTCTATTATTTATTTTTATAAACTGATTTTTATCAAATCAAAAATATAACGAAAAAAAAACTGGTTTTCTATTTTAAATTTCTACTATGAAATCAATAAAGATAATAAAAACGTAAGAAATAACTTGGAATTATTATATAACGAATCTATATACATGAATTTTTTTAAAATTTGTCTTCAATAATGGGGAAAATTTTACGGATTAAATTTTAATACGTAAAATAAAGTAAAATCATATTTTAACCAAATAATAATATTTAATAAAGAAATAATTGTTAAATTTTGGCTGATATTTATAATCTTATCAATAAAACTCAAATAATAAAAAAATTATTATAAATAATTACATATTTTTTACTAAGAAATAACTAATAATAATAATTCATTATAAAAAAAAGTATTGAAAGTATACTCGTTCTATATTTGTTTATTCTAAATATTGGATATAGGTTTTTTTCTATTAAATATTATTAACATATAATTTTTCACATAGTATCCAAAATGTATGGCCTCAATCAAGTAGAAATAGATTAAATGAAAAAATAATCGCATTAAAGTATATACCATAATACCTAATAACTAAAAAAATAATAGTTTTTGCAATTTTTTCGAAAAATTTTCAAAGATACTGACGTTATTTTCATTTGAATTTTATTATATTTAAAAGTATTATATTTATTTTTGATAACTTATATAACTTAAATTTTAACGGCATAATTTAAAACCACTATTTAATATTATAATTAAACAAAAAAAAACAAAAAAAACAAAAAAAAAATTAATTCAAAAATTAAATAATATCTTGTATTTTTTCTTCCTTAATTGTTTTATAATTGAAATATTAATTCAAATCCAAAATCTAATCCATTTGATATATGAATGCTTCATCTCCAAAAAAAATTCAATAAAAAAGAAATAAATGATGAATACGTGAAGAAAAAACGAGCACCAGAAATATTTTTTTAAAAAAAACACAATAATTAAACCCAATCATTAAAAGGAAAAAATAATGAGACAAAAATGAATATTTTACTATGGTTTTTATATTATTGAGTGATCAATTTTTCTTTTTCCTGATGAATATTCATTCATTTTTAACATTAGTTATAAAAGTTTTCAATATATTGTTCTAATAAAAAACTTAATAAGATTTTAAAATGATTAAAACTATTTTTTTCTTATTTTAAAGATATTTCATAAGTTAACAAGAATTTTTAGGAGTTTTAAGATTATAAACATCAAAAAAACCCCCAAATTATACGATATATTATAATTAAAAAAAATAAAATTTATATAATCAATAAAAATTTATAACTGATATTTTATCTCTTTGTTATATAAGTGATATTATCGTATATAAAAAAATAAAAAAATATTTCTTTATCAGCTAAGGGTAAAAAAATAAGATTATTCGTTTTTAAAACACAGTATGCGTAAGGCAAGTATAAATAATTTTAGCGTTAAATTTTGATACGATTAGTATGTAATATTCTATGTTTATTTTTAAAAAATCTCATTAAAAATATGTATATGGACCTAATTGGTTAAAAAAATCAATTTTCTTTAGATAAAGCTACAAAAATTTAAGGTTGGTACAATAAAAAGTGGATAAATTTTCCTTTAAAAAAAACTTCTGAAAAAATATAAATTAATAGATTTTTATCAACCAGTCCAAATAAACGGTTTAACAGTAACTAATTAAAGAAATTTTATTTATTAAAATATATTTAAAAATAATTCCAAGAAATTCGTCTAAATTGAATTATAAGCTATATTTAGATAATTTATTATTATATATTGAAATAAATTAAGGTGTAAATTTAAATACCAGGAAAAACTAGAAAAACAAATTCTTATCTCATTTTTTCAATTCCAGTGATTTACAAATCAATGAAATATTTTCCAATTTTAATAAAAAAATAGCATAATTTATTTATACATTATTCAAGTGGTAAATTTTGATATCAAATTGATAATATTTAAATGTCAAGAGTATTAAAAAAATCAAAAGATATTAATATTTGAGAAATTTATACGCTAAACTTACCAATCTTAGAAAAATAAGATCATTAATGTATTTTTTCATAATAAATAGACTAATTTTAGCATCTCCTCTATTTTTAATATAAAAAAAAAAAAATTCCATGTTATTTTAAGTTCTAAAAAAATAAAAAAAGGATATTTCTATGTATAATAAATTAAGCTGACCTTATCTCTAATAATAGAAATTTCTAATGAAAAAACTTGAAAATTAATCAAACTATATATATTTTTTATATTTATAGTTAAAAATTTCTAAAAAAAAATGGTTCGAAATTATTAAAATTGGTATCAAAGAAAAAAATAATAATCGAGTCAAATTATAGAGTTTTATTAAAAGTTATATCACGAGTGAAAAAGATAAATGAATCAAAAAAAATTATAATAGTTTCCGATAAATAATAGCCACTTAAATTAAGAAAACAAAACTTTTAACGCATTTATTCTGATCATCGAAATAAAAAATTTCATTAAGACTATATTTGAAATTTTGAAATATTTGAACATTTAGATGTTATTATTAACGTTTATATACATTTTCAAAATAATTATCAATATTTATATGAATATGGACGGAGTTAGTAATATGGATTATATTTTAATCAAAATTTCATCTGTCTTTCATCCGATTTTATAAAGTGAAATAATTTTTTTTAAAAAAATAATTAATGGACTGTATAAAAATATCTCTGAACTTTTTACACAATTTAATCCGAGTTAAAATATTGCAAAAATATTTTATCACGCGATTATCAAGACTTTACTACCGCTCGAGGGATTAAATAGGGAGTGGATCTCAGTCAATTTATAATTCTATTCATTATAGTTAAGTTAATATATCAAGTATGTAAAAAAATCATAAATTTGATAAACATGGATTATCTTACAGTTATAATAAAAAATATAAAACCATATAAATCAACATACTTTGTTACTGGTACAATCAAATTTAAGATAGTTATCAATATACCGAGAAAGATAAGTAAGTTTTGGTAAAGCCCGTGGCACCGAAATATTTTAAAAACACAAAAATTCGTCATTTAATTCGGTATTATTAATATTAATCACTTCTATTTATTTTTCCCATAACAATAAGCTTATATTTTTGAGTTTTTTTTTACATTGAGAATCTGGATATTTTTTTAAAATTTTAATATAAAGTAATTGAAAAGGCTTTCAAGCTTCAATAGTAAAAAAATGTTAAAATGATATTTAAGAAAAAGCAATAATTATTCATATATGTTTATTAAGAAAATTTCAGTAATATTATTTCAGTTTAATAAAACTTAATCCGGAAATATTTTTTTGATTAAATTATTGAATCTATATAATAAAGATATATATAGAAAATTTTAAATTCTAAAATTTCTCGGATTTTAATTATCCAAAAATTAAAAAAGAAATTTTCAGAAAAAATTTTCCTTTTTTTAAAAAATGGAATTGCTATTTTGAATCTGGTATCAAAATGGTAAAAAAATTCCTTCAAAATGTCCTAATTTTCTGGTATAACTGGAATGAATACCCATTCAGAGTAATATTTATATGAAGATCTTAAAATTAACGATAAAATATCACCAGTAGAAAGACATGTTTTAACAATATATTATTGAAAATAATTTCCATAAAGGAAAAAGCCAAGAAGTAACCATTTAAACACCTAGAAAATATAGCTTTGTAAACATCATTTTCAAAAAATATGATTTATTTGCAAAAAATTAATATAATAAAAGTTTGTTGTATTTTGTTAGATAATTTATCATGATATAATTTTTTTTCATATTAAAATTCTGGATTTTGTGTGTATTTGTCATTTTTTTAGCCAAAAAATCTATTTGCAATGATAAATATGAAAAAAAATTGACAATGTATAATATATAATGTAAAAAAATAATATCTCATTTTTATCAATTTAGTTATAGCTTTTAAATTACTGTCCTGTTTTAAAAATTACATTTATATAATTATGAGAAGGGATTCACTAAATTAAAATTACCAAAAACTTTTTTATATACCAATAAGAATTCATTTACCAATTTATAATCGATAAAAAAGTTTAGAGAATTATAAATTAGCCAGAATTTTTTTAAATAATGTTTTCTAGTATCAAAAATATATGATAAATATTCATTGTTTTTTATGAGAACCTCAACCCAACGATAAATAGTACCACATTAGTCATTATATGGCACAGAATTATTTATTCAAAAAAAAAAAAAAAGATTAATCTATATAACCTATTAAACCTTTTCTAAAATACATTTAAAAAAAAAAAAGTTATCTCACTTCCATATTATTATAAAAAAATTCAAATCAAATTATAAAAATATCTTAAAACCGAATCCACAACCAAAAAAACAAAAATATCAAAAATTATAACAAAATATCAATAAAATTATATTTAGACCATAAAAAAATTCCTTTAGCAATGAAAAAAAAAAAAAAGACAAGATAAGATTATAGTTATGGTCGTAATAAAAACGAGTGATTTTTTTATGAATTAAATTTAATGATTTTTTTTTTTCGGAAGAAAAAATAACAATATTTTGTATAAAATTTGTGGTTGTGATTAATATAATATTATCTTTTACGATAAATCAGATAATCAAAATCAATTAAAAGTGTGTTATTGTTAGATAAATATAAAAAATGGTGATTATTACATTTTTAATTGGTATAGGGCATTTGATTTCACTGGATAAAAAAAATTCAAAAATGAAATTATAAGATCTGAAATTGTTTTTATCGATTTTCTTGTCTTAAAATAATTATTATACCAACAATATATTTAGATATATTTTTGAAATTTTAAAATAATTATGGCTACATTTATCATCTTAATTTCTATTAAACAGAAATTAATAATATCCTTAATTATTTTAAAGACATATTATATAAAATAATATAACACTTATTTGTTTCATATAATATTTGAAACAAATAATCAAGTTATATTTTTTAAAAGCTAAAATTTTTTAAGATATTAACTGTTGCGTTGTTAAGAATTAAAAAAAAATTAATCAATTAATCCAACAGTAAAAATAACACTTTGATGGTTTATTTTGATTGAAAATGGCTGAGCTAACTTAAAATTCGCGCCAATAAATTTTATAAAATTTTGAAATTTTTTACATCATATAATAATAATTACACTATATATTTTCTTCAGATGTATAGAAATATTTTTGACCGATATTTCAAAAGCCCAAAAAATAGGCATTATTTTAGTTTAAACTCAAAATTAAAGCATTTTTATCAATAAATTTTTTTATTAAACAAAAAAAAAAAATTTTACATTCTTATTTGAAAAATAATAAAGTATAAATAGCGCTAAAAATAAAACAAAATGATACTTTTTAATCCTATAAAAATATTAAAGTATTTTTTTGGCATTTTTTATTAATAAATAATTTAATGGATCAGAATTAATTAATTTTATATTTTCTTTTAATACTTTTTTATAGTTTTGGTTAATTAATTGCATTAAAATACATCCAATTTTCAAAAAAAAAAAAATTCTAGTATAATAAAAATTCGTGATTTATTATTCTTATCTAATATAATTAGAAATTAATATGCCGGTATAATATATAAATTTTTTTTTAATTTCTACAAAAAGCTGACTATTTTAATAAACTCAAATAAATATAAACATATTATAATGATCTCTCCCACCCATTGGATGATAAAATTTTGACCAAATTCAACTATAGACTTTTTTTTGCTGGTGAAATTTTTTGTTTATGGGACTAATAATTTAACCAACCCAACTGAAATAAAATAAACACATAAAAATTTAAATTTAGGAAATTTTTGTTTATTTAATATCTGAATTTATGCGATTATTTATTAAATAGCAATAAAATAGGGGGGAATGTGGGGAAAATTATTCATAAAATTTTTTTATTGACCAAAAAATAAAATAAAATATTTGCCACCAGTCCTGAAAGGAATGACTTATTTCCAAAAAATTTCGATAGAAAAAAATCCTGGAGTTAATTTTTTTTATTATTTGAAAAAAAAATCAGAAAGACAAATATTACAAGGAATTAATCCTTTAAAGTGCAAATGTGAAAAAATACTACCATTTTACATACAAACACACATACATGCATATACATATACATATACATAACTTCATAAGTGGACTAGTTTTTAATATTATAAAATAATGAAAAATATGTAATCCAAAAATAGAACTCCAATCCATTTTATTGTCGAAAATATTTAATACATTAGTTTCCTTTCAACAAAATAACTCCCCTTTTCTATTATCACGGTCACTATTTTAAGCCTATAATATATTCTATATTTAAATTTGAAGGTATATGGTATTTGTATACGCGAAACTTTCGGTTTTGATCACATCAGTTAGAGGTCGATAAAATAGCTCATACATAAGGATAAATTCATTCTATTGGCATTTTTTCTTAAAATTATATTGGGTTTAAAAAATATTTTCTATTTAATCTATAAAATTAAGAAAATAGAATTAATTCATTCTACTAATTGTGATAGCTTCTAAAAATCAAAATTTTACAAAATTTTAGATTATGAAAAGTAGCTATTTGCAATTTATTATCACTTTAATAATATTAACTTATATATAAGTTAAATTATGGGGCAAATATAACTATTAAATTAAACCAATTTTTTCTAATAAAATTTTAATTTTAACCACTTCTTATTAACAATCTGTTTTTTTAAAAAAAAACTAAAATTTTTCTACAATGTATTAGTTTATCTACACTAAGCCGTGTATGAATATTTTTGATAAAAAAATATAAGAACCTTTCAGTTAAATTAGTTAATTTTTTTTTGTATTGTTATAAAATGAAGTGTTAAGGTCAAAAAAATAAATGATCCATTGACACACCATTTAATTTTAATTTTATATTGTATTATATATTTTTTTTAATTAGGAAAATAATTAAAAACAACATTCAGACCAAAAATAAAGCAATTTTTTCCATTTTATTAGTTATTTTGATCATTAAAGCTTAAAATTTTTTTTAAAAAAAAAGACGTTAATATAAGTTATTTATCATCAAATAATTTTAAATTTTTAAAAAATTAAATTGTTCCGAAATTCAGAGTTTTTTTAAAAAAAATAAAGTGATATTTTAGTTCTAAAGATTAAAAAGACTATATTAATTTTTAAAGTTGAAGAATAATGAAAAATACGACTATCTTATACTAAGCACAAAATTTTTATAATTTTTTCGAGTATACATATATATATATTGGTCACTTGGACAATTTTCTAAAAAAATTAAAATTTTAAAATTAGATAAATGAATTTTATCTTTAAAAGCAAAATTTCGGGTTAAAAATCATCCTAATAAGACTATATTTTACAAATTTTTGTGAAAAAAATATTATATAAACATCTAAAAATGACATATTTAGATTTTAATGAATAAATGACAATAATTTTATATTTATTAATCACTAAAATAATATAAAAATGATGGCTTTTACTATGCTTTTCTTTCAAAATTTAAAAAATAAATAAATGATACCCCGTCATCTAAAATCATTTTTATCGTAATTTTATTTTAATTCTGATTTTATTTTATATAAAAAATTTTTTACTCAATTTTCATTTTTTTAGGCTTAGTTAAAAATTTTTTTTTATGTATGCATTGACCTAATTTTTTCTTTCAATCGTTTATGATAATTTTTTACCATTATCTTGTTCATAAAAATTCGATAAAAGAAACTGTCTTTAGGGAATTTCAACCCCTATCAATTTTTTTTATTAATATTTCCTTTTTTTCAAGATTTAAAAATTTGAATTGGTTTTTAATAAAGTGTGATTTAAAATATATAAATTTTATAAACTTTTTTTTTGGTTTAATCTGGTGGTATTGATCCTGAAATTCTATAAGTTTTATGGGGGTTGGGGTATGTGCTAATATTTTTATTTTGGTCTATTAGAATTTACTTGCATAATATCTTTAAATATAGCACTTGGACCATTATTGGTAGATCAAAAGTTTTTATAAAAAATAATTTCGTGGTTTTTGGTGGAATTTAGCAATTTATTATTAGAGAATTCATTGAATTTATACGCTAATAAAGAAATAAATCCTAAAAAAAAACTTTTTACACGGTTATTGTTCTATAATTGATGGAGATAAAACTCTTATTAGGAAATTTTTAAAAGTATAAACTGTGAAAAAATAAAAGTAATTTTGAAATGGCTTTTTTTGTTTTGAAATATATTTCCATAAAGGATTACCTTCAAGTTATCAATTCATCAAAGATATTTTTAAAAATGATGTTTTATTTCAAAATAAGATTTATATTTATCTTTTAATATTCAAAATTTTGATTCGAAAAATATTATAGTCGTTTTGCTACAATTAATTCAAGTTCAGAACCAAAAATAAAT
>LSSL01001487.1:13611-24790 GCA_001953115.1 Smittium mucronatum
AAAGCGTAACTATTTGTATTAAAAACCAACAATTTTATCATTTATTAATTCTGTTTGTGAAAAACCAATACCCTTAATTGTTATAATTCACATTGGTTTAATTACGGCTGTGAAAATGTTTTATCCTATGCGAGCATGATTTTTATTTTTCTTATTAATGGTTTTTGAATTTGTAACAGTAACTACAGATCTCATTTTATCTAACCAAATTTACTTAAATATCAAACTTTTCACCCATTTTTTTCAACGGGGATTCGATTTAATAATAATTTCAAATAAAATTGATTTTGCTAAACTAATACAATATTGCTAAAAAATCAAGTACTACGATTTAACTCAAATATTATTAAGAAATAACAACTATATATAGAAAAAAAATTCTTGTCGTTATTTAAAAATCCCATATATATAATTAATGATATTTGAAAATATCTTTTGTATTTTTTTCATTCTAAGGCCATAATTATTTAAAATTTAGAGGTTTATCGAAAATTATCGAGAATTATCAAATTCATTTAACTCTTCAACCAAAAATATTATAATCTTTGTTATCAAGGAATAAAAATGTAAAAAGTTTTTTTTTGCTATTTATTTCCTTGTGTACTTGTAAATTCCATAAAGTCTCTATTTAAGAATAATCATTTAACCAACTAATTCTAAAATCTATAAATAAAATCTCTAAAAAATAGGTATTTTTACACAATTTTTTTTAAATTCACCATGTTACATACAATTCAATCATTTTTTTTATAATTTTTAACTTAATATTCAGATTTCAGTGGCTTTTTGAATACTTTAAAGGATTTATTTATATTTATTTTAGCATGAATATACAATATTTTAAATTTCCACAGCTTAATTATTAAATATCCTTTTGAATGATGGTTGTGAAGATACGCATTCAGTTTCGTGAAATTCCAAATGGTTTATTAAGTTAATGGTATCGCTTAAATCTAACAAGTGATGATTGAAAACGAAGCTGCAACGCTTAATTTTTTTGATATTGTTAGATTTTTCCTTGAGTAAAGTTATATCTAAAAATTGTTTACGCAACATTTAATCCAAAACTACTTCCCCAAATCTACTTCATCAAGCGCTATTTCACCCAATATACATTTCATCCAATTGAAATTTCATTCAATCGACATTTACTCAAATATATAGCTTCCAATTGGAGAAAGAAAAAAACTGCGTTTGAATTTATTATTATAGAATTTTGATTAAATATAGGTTTTGGAAAATAATATTAACAATTTTTAAACCAAAAAGCCTAACACTATTTAGTTATCCATTTTGGAGCAAATGGAATTGGATGAAATGAAACCTGGGTGAAAAGTCATTTGATGAAATGAGAATTGGATGTAAAAATTGGATTAAATATCCTGATACCCTAAAAAGTAACTATTTATTTTCTTCATTTTTATTGGCTGATTTTGTAAGATTTTCTAAATGGAATAGAGAGCTGTCATAATTCTTTGTCTTGGACTTGAGAATGTCCCAAATGGGTATTCAAACAAAGTCTCAAATGAATTCCATTCGTTTATTGAGTAAAAAGAATAATGTAAAAATTGATATTCAAATTTGGAAAAATAAAATCATACTTAATTGAATAAAATTCATAAATGGTCTATCCATAATTCACCAGTTAAAGGCCAGAAAAAGGAAAAATTACTGTGCTAGTGGATAATAGTATATTTAATGTAATTTAATATGCCAACATATGTTGCAATCATTAAAAAGTTGCATTTTACAAACTGCCTAGTATTATAAACACATCTTGTAAATACATTTATTCAATATTAAAATCTTAGAATCTTCATAATCAACATACATCTATTTCATAAATCATGAATCAGATCTTTGGAATATTAAGCTTGTCCATAATCCTCGCATTAGGAATCTTACTCTCGATTTTATCTTGCGCAATCTATAGGTATTCTTCTTTTTTCTTTTAAAAATCCCCCCTTGAACATAATATCTAATCCAACTGAAAATTAACTAATAATTAACGTCAATCTTTTTAAAAATACACCCTTCTCACTTAACTTTAGCAATTGGTTGCCCTTTATATCGATTGTAATATTTATGATAATCCCCATACCAAACGCCATAGCTTCAGGATCTCGACCCGATGATTTGTTTGAAGAGCCTAGCAAGTAACTCGGATTTAATTATCTTTAGTATAAACCATTTTTCTTTACAAATTTTAACTCTTAAAATAGTAGAGTTTCCGAATTCGCCAAATTTATAACCTCTGTATTAATAGTTTCTGCTACGGGTAAGTGATAATTGATACTTCATTTTATAGTAAACAATATATATATTTTTATATTATATCCTATTACAAATCGATGCTTTATTTATTAATTTAGCGTTGCCTTTGGTCCTTTATCATATCGGTTATGTTGTATTCGACGCTATGGTCATGTCGGTTTCTGGAGGCTTCCTCATATACTTAACCCTAACCCTGTATGTGCTGTTATTCCAGAGACATGAAGTCTATGTTTAATCTCCTGGAATTTTTCTATATTCTTTAGTTCACCAGAATTAGGAGCAATAAAAAGTCTCGCCTTGTAAATATATGTCATTTGAATTTAATCCTCAATTATTTTCTTTCAATATATGTTGGTGACTGTCACTCTTATCTAAAATAGGAATAGATTGAAATCAGTGGGTTTTTTATATTTTTTTTATTTAAAATTTTTTATATTCAATTATTAATATGTCTAAATAATTTCATATAACAAGGTACTTCAAGTATAAAATTTGCGCTAATCCAAAAGACCCACTACTAGCGTAAATCTGGGATAGATTATAAGCAGCTTGTCTTGTATATGGGCCTTGTTGCAAACTTTCATAGTTTCCATCAGAAGCTTCAATATTTTCGGTTTTGATCTCGTGCAGCTCTAAAACTCTTTCATAGTAAGGGATAGCTAAATAAAGTATTCTAAGACCATGGAAAGATCTAGCTAAGTTGTAGGCTACTTCTTGGCTTTTAACCCAACTTGCTATATCTATTCCCTGATCACTATTACTACCTTGGTAAACAAATATCCGGTCACTTTCCTCTCTGGGAATTTGGAACTGCGGAATTCTAATCCCAGGAAAAGGATTAGATGTTTCTTT
Organism: Smittium mucronatum; assembly: GCA_001953115.1. Classification (NCBI taxonomy): domain Eukaryota; kingdom Fungi; phylum Kickxellomycota; class Harpellomycetes; order Harpellales; family Legeriomycetaceae; genus Smittium; species Smittium mucronatum. The sequence continues at coordinate 16,738 of LSSL01001487.1, forward strand.
AGAACTCGCATTGATGTTAGCTACATCGTCATTATCTCCGGTCGAATATCCACTTGTTTCTAACAACTCTTTTTCCCTCAGTTTAGCGTATTTGAATATAAAGTGGAGGGACTAAAAACCATGGGAAATCAAGGAAATTATTGCATAAAATAAGAAATTAAAAAATAATAATAAATCCATACTATTGATACTTTCCGATGTCTGGTGGTATCCCTCTTATTTACTGAATCTATAAGGTATACAGAACTAAGAGCCAAACATAAGCTGGAGTCTTCTGGGTCAAGAGAAAGTGCAGTTAAATACATAGCTAAGTGTAAAAAAAAAAATAAGAAAAAAAGAAAAAAATGGTTTAAAAAAAAATTTTTTTTACAAATAGCTGATTTGTAAGTTCTAGAGGAAACAGCTAAATGTCCTAAGAGAACAAACATAGATTTGACATCGGCCAAAGAAACTTTGTATTGATTTTGTGAAATGATCCCTATTAAATCGAAATTGTACTCCTTGATGTCCAAATATTTCTCCCAAAGAAAGTCGTCTAAATTCTTAGATTCAGCTTTAACCTTTTGCAAATAATCAGAGGTACTTCTTTCTCTGTCAAGGAGTATCGGGTATTTGTCATTGTTTAATAAGTCCTTCCTAGAGAATATTTCCTTGAGTTCTTTATCTTTGGAAATGATATCAAACAAGATATTTATCTGTCTCCTGAAAAACTTCAAAGAAATTGCCAATGAGAATTGATAAGAATATTTCAGTCCTCTGTTAATAATAGATCCAATTAACTTATATATTGCACCAGATGTAGGTTTGGTGCCAGTGAACCATCTCAAAGAGTCATACACAAGTTTACTATTTCCGTCATATAACGCAATTGATAGCATCGCGAGCCTAAATTCTAATCTGTGTCTAGTGTCAAAACTGAATACATTAGATTCAGACACCGTTTCTAACATTGATACTGCTTGCGGGACACTCCCCATTTTAGCCAATGCAAAGCCGTACTGAATTTAATTTGGATATTATAGAAAGTGTGAAAATTTAAGTAATATTATAAATTTGCGCTTGGCTTAAAAAAATAATATAGAGTGTCAATTCTGCTTAAAATGAAATACCTTTATGAACACATCCTTCCACATCTTAAACTTAAAACCTCTAAAAGTATCAACTATTTTTTTAGGCTCGGTGCCTTCATCTTCATTATCCTTTGCATTAATGTCATTTTTTCCTAAAAGTATAAAAAATCGTAATTTCAGCATTTTGTAGAATAATAGATCAAAGCAATAAAGCAATAATTGGGGTTGGTCTCATGGTAAAGGTAATTATATATACTTGCCTGAAGATCTCAATTCCAGTCTGGCTCTTAATAATTTTATTCGATTCTCAAAACCATCTTCAATGTTCCTTATATCTTTATATGCGTCCTCAGTTCCCATAGCCACCTCTTCTCCTAAGCCGTTAAATGTGTAATGATATCCCGTAAATGGTCTTTTATAAGACTGGGGATAAAAAGATGTCATTCTGCGCCAATCATTAAACAGGATTCTAGCAGCCTTACAGAATTCTGTCTAAGTTTTTGAAATGAACAGAAATGCAAAAAAGTGTTGGAGTTATTTGAACTGATGTATGATAAAGTTAATGAAATTACAAGTGTAGATTTTTCATCGAGAGTTTTATTCTCTAAGAGTTTTATCTTTTTAAAAGCTAGTTTGGCATCTCGTATACTGGAAGCTTGGCGTCTGTAAACAACCTCCGCAGCCTTAATACGTGCAATGGCAAGAGGTGTATATTTGTAAGTTTTTACTCTTAAAAATGATTCTTGTGTATTAACCATGAAAGATTCCTTTGCTTCAAATGAGTAACTTTGATCATCTCTATCCTCATCCTCAACCTCAACTTTATTTTCATCTCTGTTTTCCTTTCTATTATTATTTATATTTTCATCGCTATGATCATCAGACGATTTTCTCTGAGGATCAGTGCGTCTAAAAAATGGCATAGGCACGTATCTTAATCTTTCAACCTCCCAATTAGAATTGTCCAAAGATTCATTTTTTACGTATGAACCTGGAGTAGGAGTCTTTAGCTCATTGTCAATTGTTTTTTCTCTAATTTCTTCAACTGGGAGATTTGATTGTTAAAAATAATTAGTGATTTGTAAAAATAATTAATTATTTGTAAAACAGTTTTTTTCTTTTTACCTTCAGAAAACATTTTTATAGCTGAGTCGAGATCTCCAACCTTCTCATACATTTCACAAAGAAAAACCCGCATTGGAACTTCGTCTTGGTCTTCTTCAACTGAAGCTCTTGCATAAACTATGGCACTTTGATAATTGTTAGTTTCTTTGTACAGAAGTGCCATCTGTGCCCAAACAACGCTGTTATTAAAATCGTCATCTTCAATAACCTTCTTGTAAACTGACAAAGATTCATGGAACATTTTTTTTTGGTTGTAAGTGCTGGCTACATCCTGGTACAAATCTGCGTAGCCTTCCACAGGTAGTTCGAATAGCTTTTCAAAGTGATTCTATTGTTATAGAAATTCCAGATTAGGAAATACTTTAAAACACTAAAAAATGATATAATATTTGATATAATGAAACCTTAGCAGTTTCCAGATGACCCAACATAAGACGGCATTGTCCCAATTTTACAATTAATTCTATAGGCAATTTATTAGAATCTTCGGAAAACTCTAAATCCTTAATATCCTCAAGTTCTAGTGGCTCCCAAAACGTTTCGTGAGCTCGACCTTGGATAAGTCTCGATGCTCTTTTTATGTCAGAAATAGCTTCCTCATATTCTTCACGAACTATCCTGAGCTCTATAAGCATGTTCAGATCTGAGAAATTAAATCGTTTTTCGCTTAATGGCTTTGATGGTCTCTTTCTGTTTACGAACCAATAGTATTTTATCACTGTAGACATCCATTTTATCGGTTGATTGGTATCATTAAGAGTGTGTACAAACAGGGGAAGGGCTTTCCTAATGAGTGCAATATTTAATGGTTGGATTTTAAGAATTCCAGAATAGCAAGAGCCTATCATGGAGTTATTTTGTAGTTGTTCGAACAGTTCCAACCTTTGTAACCAAACATCTAAATCTTTCTTATCAGCAACACATGCCTTTCCCAAGCAATATAAAGTCTGGTCCCTAGCAGTGTCATATTTTTTAGCAACATCTAGTGCCTCAGGACTTGCTAAAACTTCAACACCAGATATAATAGAGTCTGTTTTGGATCCAACAAGCTTTTCTAGCTCATTCCGGTAAGAGTTCATCTTCTCTGAAAATAATGAAGCTATCCTCTTCCATAAAACAGGATCTGAAGGGGCTAAATGAGCAGACATTAAATACAGCTTTAAAGCCCTGTCACTATCCCCGGCTTCTTCCTGTATTAACGCCAAAGTGTGCCAAGCTTGTGAGACACTAGGGTCTATGCGTATAACCTCTTTTAAAAGGATAATGGATTTTTGAGACTCTTTGTTGGCATAAAAAACATTAGCTTTTCCTAATAAATTTAAAATTTCGGGATCCAGTTTTTTGGGGTTATTTTTTTTTTTTTTTTTGGATCTTGCACTTCTAATAGAATCTAAGTCGCCCTTTTTGAATTTAACTATCTCCTCAACACTCTTCCAAGCCTCATCTTCGATATTTAACTCGTCATAACTAGATTCAGCTTCTGAATCATGATCAGACTTTTCATCGCTGTCAAAAATAAAATCCGAATTACTTTTCTGTTCTTTTCGTCCATCTTTGATTGAGCTTCTTTTCAGACCCCTAGTTCCTGAAAGCCCAAAGCTCTTTAAACTCGCCAAAAAGTTGTCTTCTATAGCATCAACATCGCTATCGCTATCAGAACCTCCGTCAGAATCATCATATAAACGTTCTAATAATGTTGACTTTTTTAAACTTTTGCTGATTCCATCTTTAGAATTTTCATCTTTTGAAAATTGGGAATTTGATGCTTTATTTGTGTTGATAGAGCCGTTGTTGTAATTTTGGGAGCTAAATTTATCAGCATCGGACTGGGAAGAGTAACCTTCGTATTCATACTCAGAGTCATCTTCTAAATTTAAATTTTCGTATCTTAAAAGCTCACTTTCTAAGGAAGAATCGCTTTCAATGCTATCTGTAGAATATGATTTTGGAGAGGAATTTTTCAGATTTGTCTTTCCATCTTTCGAAATGGTGTTAATTTTTTTTGGATTTTTTAATAAATTGTTTTTTGCGAAGTCTGATTCCAAATGAAATTGATATTTGTTTTTTCTATTGATCTTTTTGTTTTTAGTAGGAGTAGTTTCTGATTTGTTTAATAATCTCTTAGATTTCCTTAAATTTTTTGAAATCTTTTGGGATTTTGTTGAAGGGCTAGAATTCGCGTCAAAAGACGTGCTATTTTTATTATTTACTGTTTCAATCTCGGAATAAGGGGATTCATCTTCCGAATTTTGTAAAATTTGTTCATTCTCAGAATTATATTCACTTAGATCATTTGAAGATCCCATTTCTCCATACTCTAATATTTCTCTTGGGATTGTAGAGGAAACGTATTGATTTAATATTGGAGAATCCAAAATATTTTTCAGATTTTCAGAATCCAAATTCAATATAGGGGAAGAGCTGGGATGAGAATTGATTTTTTCATTCTCGAGACTCTCTAGAGCTTCGGATATCATAAAGTTGAAATCTGCTTGTTTTGGATCAATTTCGGAATCCGAGTCATAAAGGATGTTAGGATTCGAATTCTTTTCATCTTGTTCAAATTCAGCAAGTAAATCTTTGAAATCATTTATATTGGAATCTTGATCGTAAATAGAATCCTCATTTTCGTTAATTCTTTCATCTTTAAAAACATCTTCGAAAATTTTTTCTATTTGGTCAAAAGTAATCTCGTTTTCATTGTTATTTTCATCGAAAATTTTATCAGATTCTGATGAAACGTGGTTCATTTCTTTTATTTAACTAAACTACAGAAAAAATAATAATCAAAAACGCATATTGTTTACTTTACAAAATTGATATTCCTAAGCCAACATTTTTTTCGATTAAGCTCTTCAAAGCCCATAAGTTTGTTCGATCCCAATTATTTAAATTAGCTATTTTCTGCCTATCAACTAATAATGCTCAACCAATTATTAATGGTTTTTTTAAAAATAAGTTATTGGCCGAAAATCGAATCCTTTTTTTGTATTCAGATTCGAAATGGCTCAGAAGATCGTTATACGGGAGATTATTTTCTAGATCAGAGTTTTATTTAACATGTAAAACATTGGCTGAATATGGATCTATTTAAGCTCTAAGCCAATAAAATGGATAAACTTGCTGAATATATCAGTATTTCCCCATTTTTCCAATAGAAAACTTCTTTTTCGATTTCAATTATCCAATGATTTTATAATTATCATGTTAGTTTTCCAAATGGTTAAATATTCATTTTCGACAAAATTCTGAAAAAATCAACAGAATTCGGAAAATTCCGCAAATTTGGGAATAAATCGGCAGATTAAATTCTTACCTCTCATTTCTAGCCGCGAAAACCTGAAAAAATCCGCAAATTATTATTTTAACATTGGTTTAATATCCTTGTTTATCTTTTAAGTGAATTTTGTACATATATTTAATCCTAGCCTATGGTTTTATTGGTACATGACCATCTGAATTCGTGGAAAAAAAATTATAGGCCTTTAAATATCTTAAATTCTAAAATATGAATGAAAAGATTAACTGTATAAAGCTTTCATATAGCAACTTTTCATCTTTTAGTATAATAAATTTAAATAAAATTATCTTATCTTATCTACTAAAATAATCTTTCAATAGACATAGAAAACTCAGAAATTAAGCCAAGTATTTATATCTGGTTATAAATGTGGATATTGGAGTAGGATCGATTTTGGGGGAATTTTGGGTTAAAAAAAATGTATTCTCAAAAAATACGCTGTTGTGTATTACAACTGCAAGAACAAAAAATCCTGTGGTTGTAAAGCAACTTTAAAAATAGAAGATTATCATTTTGAAAGTTTAAAAAAAGTATAAATTTTACATACTCATAACTCCGAATGCATTGAAAAAGGGGTATCTACATCTCTCACAAATGAGGTATCGAAAGTTACGATGGAATAAAAAAAACCTTGGGAAATTAAAATAATATTATCTAACATGGGGATTGAAGCCGATTACAATAGAATATACTCATCAGTTACCTACTTATGCAAAAAAAAGTAGGAAATTTTCCTATATGACTTTTTTAGAACTTAGAGAAATTTGCGATGATGCCAAAAAAAATTCAAAACTGGAAGCCAATTTTATTTTATAGAAACTAATTGTTATCAATGGAACCTTTATATTGATGAGTACAAAAAAACTTTTAAATTTTTTTGCAAGTTCTCAAAATATACATTTAGATGCCACTTACAGACTTAATGATATAGGATATCCAGTCTTTGTAGTGGGAGTAAGTGAAAATAATAGGAAAATTTTTCCTTTGGCTCTGGGTCTAATACATAACAGGAAACAAGAATCATTCTCCTGGATTTTCGAAAAAATAAAAGAACTCCTTGAGAAAGATAGAAAATATTTCAAAGTAACAAATTTTATAGCCAACTCTGCTCCTATTATTTTCAGTTTTATAAGAGAATTCGAAATTGAAGCTACAAGAGTTAACTGCTGGGTACACACCGAAGAAATATTTTCAAACTTATTTCAAACTTAACATCACCTTTCGCAAAAAAAATAGAGTCGGATTTATTCAAAATACAAACAGCGATAAGTAAAGATTTTTTCAATCTTTATTGGGATTTATTTGTGAAAAAATATGTGGAATTTCCTGAGACCAAAGGCTTGATCACAATTTTATGTGACAATTATTTCAAAAGAAACTTTAACTGGTATGAAGGGGCTGGCCTCTATACTCAAAGCACAAATAATTTTCTTGGGGGGTTTAATGCCACATTAAAAGCCAAATACCTCAATCGTAAATATCTAAAATTTCATGAAATAATTCCGAATTTAGCAGAAATAGTTGAAGATTTGGAAAATGGATATGCACCTCAAACTGAAACAACAAAAAACACTTCACAGGAAATAACTTCAATAAGGGGGGTTCAATTCATATTATTTCCAAGGGGGAAATTGAATCAATACCACCCTAATGACGAGCATAAAATATCTGGATTCCGAAACCATATATAGAATCAATTCTAAAAACTACTCTAGTTTTGGAACGCTCTACAATGATTTAATTGAGTATGCATCATAACTACAAGGAGTCAAATTATCACATATAGAGATATGCATTGCACCTGCGTGGCTTTTTTAAAAACGTTCAACTGCAACCATGTCTATTTTTATTTTAAAAAAAATCAACTTGATACATTTTATAGATTTCGAACTGATATCCCAAAAAAGAAAGGGAGGAAGACAATTAGACATCACAAATAATATTATTTTATTAAGAGATTGATAAACTCATGATTTACTGAGAATTTATTTTCAAATGCCTCCATACTAAACCAATTTATTATTGATTCTATCCAAATCTCTTTTAAAATAAACTCAAAAAAACAAAAAATATAAAAGGTCGAAAAGTTCAAATTTGTCGTAGCAGAGATTAGAAAAGTGCTAAAATAAAGAAATTATCTCATCAAAGAACTATCTTTATAATCAAAACGGTGATTAGCCCAGTTTTATTAAAAGGAGTTTTAATACTGTTGTGAGTTTTTATATGAAATCTTCTCTTCACTTTGTGAATTTTGATGATTCACCAAATTTGTTATTATATTGCACATCTTGTTTTTTTCCTCTTTCTATTCAAAATTTTTATTAACCTTTCTATTATAATACTTTATTCTACCTCTACAAGAAAATAGTTATTGTTTATTATTATCATAACTAAGAAAGAAGAAAATAACTATATAAAATGCACAATTTCCTTCCAAAATGAGCAGGTATCGAGTTTTTATAGCAAAAAAATAACTACTATTATAAATAAGTCGAAGTCATTGTTTATAAATCTAATAAATAGAATAAAATTCTTTAAATTGAACCAAAGAAAAAGC